>PISW01004409.1:35732-166745 GCA_004023785.1 Mungos mungo | reverse complement strand
TTCTTCTTCTTCTTCTTCTTCTTCTTCTCCTTCTTCTTCATCTTCCTTCCTTCCTTCTTTTTCTTTCTTTTCTTTCTTCTTTTAAATAATAGTCCTCCAAATGGGCGTGAGGTGGTAGCTCATTGTGATTTTGATCTACATTTCCCGGATGGTTGGTGATGTGAGCATCTTTTTCACACGCTTTTTGGCCATTTGTACATCTTCCTTGGGGAAATGTCTTCTCAAGTCCTTTGCCCCATTTTTAATTGGGTTATTTTTTGTTGCTGATGAGTCTTCATTCTTTTTTACAGCCACGTAGTGTTTCAAAGAATCATTATCCAGGTTTTTATCAACTGGTCCGCTATCGATGGAGATTCAGGTTGTTCCCAGTCACGTGCTCTTCAGATAAAGGCTACTGTAAATCATCTTGTACACATGTTATTATGTTCAGGTGTTGAGGATTTTAGAGGATAATTTCCTAGCAGTAGGACTGGAGGATTAGAGAGAAGGTGCATGTATCATTTAGATAGATACTCGCCAATTGCCCTTGGGAAAGGATGTACCGATTCATATTCCCTGTAGCCACGTAAGAGCAAGACACAGTTTAAAACTGACACATATGTTTTCAGCATTGTGCCCAAGATTTCGTCTTCCTTGGGGATGCTAATCTGACATTTCCTAATACAGATTAAAACATTGGCCCAACACCGCACTCTGTTAAGGGATTTGCAACTTAATCGCATTAGTTCATAAAACGGAATTAATATCGAATAACTTGCCATCGACGGAACTAATTTTTGACCCTGTGCTGTGACAAATCTATTCACACGTTATGTTTTACAAATCCGTTCAAAGTTTAAAAAAAAATCTGAATACCATTAAACGGATCTAAATTAGACTGAAATCTCAATGTGTATGCCAATCTTTGTAAATAATACGGACTTTATTTCTATCAACTTTTTCCCAGAGGAATAGCCATGAAAATTCATGACTGGAAATTCTCTTCTCTTATTAATGGTATCTAACAAGATAACAGCACACACATCAGATATTAACTCAACCTGCACTTTCTAGACCATGTGTAGAGTTAGAAGCAAACAGCACTCTTTACAAAGCCCACACCACGCCACTTACTCCCTCAATTTCTACTCAACAAGGTGACTGAAAATTGTTGTGAGGAAACCAGGATCTAATAAAACCAGATAAACAGATTATAACTACATTAACTACCTTATGTTCATCCATGTTCATAATTAACTAGTCCCTGTTTTCAATAAGGAAATACTTTTTTAAGGGGAGAAACTCCCAGTAAATGAAAATGTCAATAAATGAAGAATTCACTTGTCAATAAACTCAGGACCGAAAAGTCTCTGTGTTCTGAACAGCAATTAATGCAATACGTTAACGGACAGTAGAGACATATGCTAAATAAAGCATGAGGTGCAGGTGAACAAATGATCAATAATTCACCGTTATGTTAAAATCATAGTAAGCGCATGTCAACTTTATACTTTGTGTTAATTTGAAGTAGTTTGCGTCAATATAAGCTCACTTCTCCTTCCTTGGGTGATATTGTCAAGTTCGTTCAGGCCAGCCACTCACCCAGCGTGTGGATCCCGGGCCACCGCACGTGGCTTACTTCCTCCAATGGTGGCAGTTTCACCATCCCGGGTGGCAGTGAGGTCGGGCTGCTCCTTCATGCTGTGCCCAAACTGAGTGTCCAGGACACACGGGCTCCCTCCTCAGCCTCCTGACAGAGACACCTACCTGCTCAGAGATACTTTTCAAAAATTTTTAAACCTTTATTTATTATTGAGAGAGAGAGACAGAGCACAAATGGGGGAGGGGCAGAGAGAAGGGGAGACACAGAATCTGAAACAGGCTCCAGGCTCTGAGCTGTCAGCACAAAGTCTGACGCAGGACTCGAACCCACAAACTGTGAGATCATGACCAGAGCCAAAGTCAGATGCTTAACCGACTGAGCCACCCAGGCGCCCCGAAGCATCTAGTTTAAGAATATGTTTTATATAATGAATTGGATGGGTCAGATGTATTATAAGTAACACATGTAAAAAGAAGTACATCCTTTTTAAACAAGTTAATCAATATTATCTAAAAAACTGGCTTGTATATTGGTAGTGATATTCGCACCACCTTTTAGGAAATGAATTCATTTATTCATTCATTCACCCACTTATTCTTTTATTCATCCATCCTACATCTCCTGAGCTCCTCTGATGGGCCTCACCGGATGCTAAACATCTTTCCTGCCCTCTTTCTTGACTCCGCCTGTTGTCCACCTGCCACCCAGGAGTCTTTGCGCTGCGCTGCCAGCTGCTGGGACAGGAATGGGGCCATTCTCAGCTTCCTCAGGCTTCGGGTCTTTGTGCTTCTTCCACAGATGCCCGCTCTTCCCTTCGCCCAGACAGGCAGTCGGGGAGGTGTGTGTGTGCAGAATGGGGCTAGACAGACCCCTGGTTGGAGTCCCAGTGGGCAGTACAGGCTATCACCACCAGGGGGCACTCATGCACCACTGCTGGCTTCTTGCCCGGGCCAGGCTCAGGGTAAGGTGGGCCAGGCAGGAAGGTTAGGATGCTTGGGGCGCTGCCGTGGGGGACCAGACCAGGCTCGGAAAGCCTTAATGGGATACGGGGGGGGGCATGAAAATGGACGACCTGCACTCAGATCCTGAGAAAACCTGCACTCCTCCCTGCCAGGGAGGAAAAGTACACAGCACACTTACCAGGCTCAGCAAAACATGGCCAGCTGGGGACAGCAGCCATCAATTAAATAATTCTGTCATTTGGTAAAGGGCAAGGTCACCCATGTGCCGATGCTGAGCCCACGGCGAGCACCAGACAGTAGCTCCTGTGTACCTCAGCCCTTAGCTGATTATTTTCAGGGAGAGGAGAAGAGCAGAGAACGGGATGGAAAGCCAACGGGGAACCTCTCCTGGGGACGGGGACCACCTTCAGCCAGGAACCGGGTCCTGTGGACCCGACGCTCTGAATCTGTTCTTCCCCATCCCCTGGGCCGCAGTTGCTTCTTCTCTGGAATGGGACTGCCATCCTCTCTGCCCTGCCTGCCCCTCTTGGGCACGTTGACGTGAAAACTGCTGCAAACAGCAAGAGAGCAGGTTGAAAGAAAAACAAGGGAATCGAAAATGGAGCTTGGCTCCCCCCCTCCTGCCCCTCTCCGCTTTGGAATTTGTGCAAATTTGTCATCTGTGTGACTGAGTCTGTGCTTCACCACGTCTTGCTGGAGCTGGTAATTAGGTGCAGTGGGGGCTCCTGCCTTGCCCTCCGATGACTTTTCTCTAATTGCTCTAATCTCTGTTTTCACGGGCTCGCTGGAAAATGCGAAGAGCCTCCGCTGGCTCCCCAAGGAGGGGAGATGAGGGGTGAGCCCTAGGCAAGGGGAGGGGAAGGTTGGGGCCCTGCACCTACGCAAGCAGCCCTGCGGTGCAGGCAGGAGAGACAATAGCAGATGTGGTTCTCACTCCTGGGTTCTTACAGTCCCAAGGCTGGGGGTGGGCATTAATAGGGGAAGTACGGGGGTGAAAGGATTCCTGGGGGGCCTTGAGTGCTGGGAAAAGGGGTGAGGGGGAAAGAGGGCCTTGATTGGGCTTGGCTCCTGGGGAGAAGACATGGGGCTCCGGTGGAGGAGGGGGGCTGAGAGCTTCTGGGGGTGGAATGCCGGAGCAGGGGCAGGGATGGGGGGGGCACCGGGGGTGGCAGGGGGAGATCTGTGTGTGCGCCAGCCTGTCTGTGCAGCTCCCCTGTTTCTGGGAGTGCACAGCTCTAGCCTCCTCCCGGGCAGGACCGTGCTGTGTGGCTTGTCCCTGTTTGGCATACCTTCGGGAGGACAGTTCGGTGTGTCCGTGTCTAGTGTGTCGCCTCCGACTGCGTATCTGTGCGTGAGTGTGTGTGTGAGAGAGAGAGACAGAGAGAGGTTGTGTGTCACTGGTAGCCGACGGCTCAGTTCAAACCCCACCAGTGGCCAGGCCTAAGGAGTTCCCTTGCTGAGCCTCCGGGAACCGTGCACGTCTCTGGGAACCGCGTGCGGTGACTCGGGACAGAGGTGCCTGGTGCAGCTGGGGGGCGGGGGTGGGGCTAGCCTACATAGCGCTTAAGCCCCTACTGCTGGGGTAAAGCGATTATCGGTGTGTGTGTGTGTGTGTGTGTGTGTGTGTGTGTGTGTGTGTAGGTGGGTGAGACTGAGCTCACAGCCTTTCGGGGCTGCAGGCTTCTCAACTGCCCCGAGAAAATCCAAAAATTTGCCCGCGGCGTCTCCCTCCCTTTCCTTGCCCAGATCGCCTCCCCATTGCTGACCTGGATACGTGCACTTCCTCCAAGATGCTGCGCTTCTAAATGGCTTCCCCTCCTAGGGGTTCTCTGGCTCTGATGGTGGAATTTCAGTCAGTGTCGGAGGGGAGACGGCTCGGGATGGGGGGAGCTTCCTGGTGCTGCCTCGGTGACACGGACACGCTGAAATTTCTGCCCGTGCCTTTGATAAATGAACTACCTATAATCACACTTGGGTTTTAGTTGCATAAAACTAAGCAAGAGGAAAAGGTCTGGGGCCACCTCTTGTGCCAGGAGGCTCTTCCTGGGGTCAATTCTAATAACGGCAGTGAGTGTGAAGCCGGGGGATGGAATGTTCCCACACTGGTGAGTAAATCAGTTTCCGGTTAGAAGCAGACATAAAGACAGGAAGTTATAGGGGCGCCTGGGTGGCCCAGTCAGTAAAGCATCCGACTTCGGCTCAGGTCGTGATCTCACAGTCTGTGAGTTCAAGCCCCACGACAGGCTCTGTGCTGACAGCTCAGAGTCTGGAATCTGCTTTGGATTCTGTGTCTCCCTCTGTCTCTGCCCCTCCCCAGCTTGTGCTCTGGTTCTCTCTATCTCTCAAAAATAAATGTTTAAAAAAATAAACAAAAAAAGATGGGGCACCTGGGTGGCTCAGTCAGTTAAACGTCTGACTTTGGCTCAGGACATGATCTCGTGGTCTGTGAGTTTGAACCCCGCGTCGGGCTCTGTGCTGACAGCTGGGAGCCTGGAACCTGCTTTGGATTCTGTGTCTCCCTCTCTCTCTGCCCCTCCCCCACTTGTGCTCTGTTTCTGTCTCTCAAAAATAAATAAATATAAAAAAAGAAAATAAAAAAAGAAAGCAAGTTCTCAGCACGAACATGACAACAGTGGCCGACAGCCACTAGCCCCTCCTATGTACCAGGCACTGCTCCAAGCTCTTCCCGGGCTGGCCTCTGTATTCCTCACCCTAGGGTGCCCATTTTACAGATGAAGAAACTAAGGCACCAAGAGGGCCACAGTTCATGGAGCCGGGATTTGAACTCAGGCTGTCTGGTGCCCTTGCTGAGTTCCCAGCTACTAGGCCCCACAGGGTAGGACAGTCATGTAGGGTGGACAGCGTGGCTGAACAGTGGCCCTTCTTACGGGAGAACCGCAAACCTTAGTTTCACCGGGGACCTTCTTGTCAGCGACTCAGTTGCACGTGGCAATGACAGGAAGACAATTTCAAGGAGAATTTTACCCCATCCGGCTTGTGTTTGGTTTGTTGGTATCTTTGCTCTTCTCAAATATTCCGGCTTCTCCTTTATCTCTACCGCAGGCATGCAGTCCCGGCCCGACAGCACTTACGTGAAGACCTTCAGCAGTGTTCCGCATGGGGGGCCGTGGACGCTGGGGTTCGGGGCCCATGCCAGGCGGGCCCGGGGCTGATCCGCAGTATCTGTGAGCTGGGATTTGAACACTGGTCTTTCGGGCATCACAGCGATGTGAGAGGGAGGCAGGTGGCTGGGAGGGGGTGCGTCTGTAAGGTGGGGGTTGTAAGAGGTGGGGTTACACAGGAAGTGCCACCTCACGGGGCTTTTGTGTATCCGTTCAGGATTACTTTCTATTGCAGATAACAGAGAGTGGAAATATGGTGGCTTGGACCAGTTTGAGGCTTATTTCTCTTTCACCCAAAGGATGTCAAGAGGTAGGAGAGTCCAGAGGTGGGGTGGGGGACTCAGCATCGTCATCAGGAATGCCAACTTGAGGATTGTGGCTTCCATCCTCCAAGTCCCCTCACGCTCCAAAGTGGCTGCTGGACCTCCATCATCACATCCACTTTCTACGGTGGTGGGTGGGTATAGACTGGCCAAATGTTTCCCTCGGTCCCACCTGACAACACGTGCTTTCCCTCATTGGCCTCGCCTCACTGCAAGGGAGGCTGGGAAGTGGAGTCTTTCGGCTGGGCACATTGCCACATGAGGTCGTTACTAACGTAACTGGGAGACGGGACATGAGAAGGGTACTCTGCCATCTCTGCCCCAGAGGAGTGTCCTGTGCACCCCAAAGGGAAGCCTGTTGCTGTTTTCAGGTGCTGTGACTGTTTGTGACAAAACAGCTGGAGAGGGTTCAGGGAAGGGGCCCTAGCAGCGAGTGCCAGGCCCCAGGCCCTATGGGGCTTGCTAGTTTGGGGGTTTTATCTCCTCCTTAGTGTCCTGTGGCAGTTCCAGCTTTGGGGGAGGGGTTCTGCCAGGCAATGATGGCAGGACTGGGGGAGAAAGGGGAAGGCTGCCAAGCAGGGGGCTCTGTGCCTTGCAGGAATGTTCTGGAAGGAACCATGATGGTGGCAGTGATGGCATCATTTAGCGCTGGGCTGGAGGTCTTGGGGGTTTATCTGGGAGGGCAGGCTAGGGGTAGCCTGGAGGCTGGAGGATGTGGGTGGCCGGCAAATGGCAGCCTGTTTGGGAAGACCTCTTGACACTCCTGCAGGCCCCACCCCAGGCGGCCCAGGTCCAGGGACCAATTTCATGCACCCCCCCCAATTTCTTCCAGCCCCCGAGAGGGGTCACAAGGGTTGTGACAATCCAAGGGAACATCTCACGGCTCAGGGCACAGTCAGCTCCATTTTGACACTGGTCCTCCCCGCAGACTGGTGAGGTTGTCGGAGATTCTTTTTACAGATGGGGAAACTGAGGCTGAGAGTGGATAAAAGATGGGCTCAAAGTCACACTGTGGCAGAGCTGGGGGGACGGGGATGATCTGAGCACATGTTTTGAATGTAGTGTCTTTTCATTTCTTTTTCACTTTCACTGAAAAAATATTGAGGTATAATTGACCTAC
Source organism: Mungos mungo (assembly GCA_004023785.1). Lineage (NCBI taxonomy): Eukaryota > Metazoa > Chordata > Mammalia > Carnivora > Herpestidae > Mungos > Mungos mungo. The sequence continues at coordinate 159,636 of PISW01004409.1, read as the reverse complement.
AGGAAAGGAAAATGTGGGTTTTAAGTGGACAGTTCAGGGAATTTTAGCTATGTTTGCGGAACATTCCCAGCACCCCAGAAGGCTTCTTACGTCCCTTCTTGGTCACTAACCTCTCCTCTCTCAAACGGCAACCACGATCCTGACCTCTTTCCCCCGAGACTGGTTTTGTCTGTTCTTATCCTTCATCTGAACAGCGTCAGGCAGGTGTTCTCTTGCTTTTGGGTTCTTGGACTTAGTGTGAGACTTGCGAGATTCATCCGGGTTGTGGCGTGTATATCTGTGGTTGATTTTTTTTAAGTGCTGAGTAATATTCCACCGTGGGCTATGCCATCGTCTGTCTCTTCATTTATTCTGTGGGTGGACATTTGGGTGGCGTCCTGTCTGGAGCTCTGATGAGGAAATCTGCAGGGAGCATTCATGTGCAAGTCTCTGCGTAGACACACACATTCACTTCTTTTGGGCAGATACATCGCTGTGGAATGGCTGGGTCACAGACTAGATATATGTGTGACTTTCTAAGAAACTGTCAGACCGGTTGAGCCACTGCTACTCCTACTAACTGCGTATGAGACTTGATCCTTATCGCTCTGATATCTGGTATTTTCGGTTTTCAATGGTGGCTGTTCCTGCGTGTGAATGATAGCTTGTTGTGGTTTTAATTTATGTATCTCTCATGGTTGATAACACTGAGTGTCTTCTCATGTGGGTGTGGGTTATTTTGAGATTTTCTTTGGTGAAATTCCACTTCATATCTTTTGCCAATTAAAAATGTTTTTTCTTATTAATCTGTAGGAGTTCTTTATATATGCTGCATACTAGTCCTTTGTCAGATCTATGTATTGAAATAGCTTTTCTGCATCTGCAAACTGGCTTTTCTTTCTCTTAGTCGTGTCTCTTGATGACTATTACTCTTAATTGGAATGAAGCACAATGTATCATTTCTCTTTTATGTTGTTTTGCAAAGAAAGCTTTGCCCCTGCAAGTGGAGTCTTTTTCACACATGATCCCAACCTGACCTCAGCCCATCTGTTTGCTCTCTCTGCTTCCTCACCTCCTATTAGGAGTGCCTCTCAGGAGCAGGGGTGAGGAAGGCAGAGATGGGATAAAAGATCTGTGATGAAATGCAGGGTTAAAAGCCCGGATTACTCGCCTCACCAGGACATGACATTTGCGTCCCTCACCCCATTCCTTCCCCTGTGCGGATTTGGGTTTATGCTGGGCTGCAAGATTAAAGCCAAAGAGATTAAAAGATTACCTCGGGCGGGGAAGGCAAATTCTGCCTCTTTGCTCCAGGAGTCAGTGGGAAGGTTGGGGGGGAGGTGGTGTGGTCGCACACACTCACCTCTCTGGGCCTCAGTTCCCAGGCTGTAGAGCGGGTGGGGGAGCTGAGCGGGGTAGTGAGCACTGACTTGGGCTTCAGCGGGATCTCACCAGACTAGCAGTCCCTGCACTGGCTGGTGATGTGGGAGACGTGCAGACCTCATGCCTCTCCCAGGCCTGCGGAGGAAGAAACCCCAGGGAGCAGGGAAGAGAGGGCAGCCGTGTGCCAGCATCTTTAATTACGGCAACAGTTGCTAATGTTTAGAGCATTTATCTGTGCTCATCAGTGACTCTCCTACTTCTTCTTCTTCTTTTTTTTTTTTTAAATACTGTCAGCGCAGAGCCCTATGTGGGGCTTGAACTCACGAACCGTGAGCTCATGACCTGAGCAGCAACCGAGAGTCAGAGGCTTAACTGCCTGAGCCACCCAGGCACGCCCACCAGCGACTCTTCTAAAGAGTATGTACGCACTCACCTCTGATGGAGGTACTCTTACTAACTCCACTTTCCCCAAAAGGAAACTGAGGCACAGAGAGGTGAGGCAGCTTGCCCAGCGTCACACAGCTACTTGGAGAGGCTGGTTCCAGAGGCTGAGCTGCTAATCGCTGTTCATATGGTTTTGAATTCCTGGCACTGTTCGCCCTGGACCTTTTCTGAAGTCCGTTGTCTTCATCAGCTTCCAGGGAGTGATGGCTCCAAAGGGCTGACTGCCCTGGGGTGGGGGAGCCCTGGCTCTCAAGGTTCCTTCCCCGGCCTGCCCCCAGGGCCCGCTGAGTCTGCTAAGACCACACAGGACGCCTTCCCGCTTCCTCTTCCTGCGTCCTGGGGAGGTGGTGGCAGCGGGGAGACCCCTGGGCAGAGGCCGGGCAGATGCTGTGAGCTGCCTTGTCAGCCGGACCCAGAGACAGAGCGCCCGCCGTGGGCCCAGGAAACTCCTTCATGTCTTGGGTCATTTCCTCGCTCGGTATTTCGTGATCCCAACTGGAGAGGAGAGGCCAGCGGAAAGCCAGGGGCAGAGAGAAAGGGGAAGACGGGAAGAGGAAACCTGTCCATTAATTTTACTTGTCTTCTTGCAAGTCCCCTCCTGCACGGGGGATGGTAGAAAATACCAGCGCCGAAGCTGGAAAATGATCAAGGAACAGCCAAGGCCCAGATGAGGAGGCTGATTTATGGGAGCGGCACTGGGGAGTGAGCGTGCCGGCTGGAGGGAGCAATCCATCACTGCTCCCTAGGAGAGCGGAAAGGCCCTCCCTGGCCTGGCCCTTACCGGGGTGTTGGGTGCTGCGGGCCCACCCTGCTCTCTGCTGGGTCACCAAGACTCCTGCTCTCAGCGGGGAGGCTCGGGGGCCTACTGCTCCCTCTCCCACTCCCCCCCAAATTTTCTTGGATCTAGAGCCCCTCAAACCTTTGGTTGGGTGGGGGCAAGGGCAGTTGTGGGGGAGGAGCAAGGACCCCCGGATGTAACCTTGGACCAGTCCCTTCTCTGAGACTCGGCTTCCTCATCTGTGAAATGGGGGCCTCAGCCCAGCCGGACCACCCTTGCAGGGCCGCTGTGTGGGGGTGAAGGGGTGTGGCCGTGCGCTGCAAAGCTCTGTCCCACCTGAGATGCGTGTGAGGTTGGACTGAGGACTTTGCCTCCTACAGTTGTGCCCCGAGGCATTGCTGGGCTTTGCAGGGGGAGATGCATGCGGGGCACCCAGGGGCTGCTACAGCCCAGAGTCTGTGCGTGTAGGCGTGTCCCCCCCATGCACACATACGAGGCCTCCAAAGCTGTAGCTGCATGCGTGTGCCTACGTGTGTGTGCATGTGTACGTGTGTGTGTGTGTGTGTGTGTATGTGTGTGCACGCGCATGGCCTGAGCTGCCTGTAATCCCTTTACTCCTGCCAGCTCGGGGGTAGTGGCGGGGGTGTGGCCGGGTGCTTCTGCCCAGGCCCCATCCAGCTGCTTATTTATTGATTAATTCTGCTGCCAGCTGATGAATGCCAAGCGTGTGCCAGGCGCAGGCCCAGGGCTGATTTACATAATTAAAACCCATCAGTAACAGAGCCAGACCTCACCCGCCAACTGCTTCCTCTAGCGTGACAACAGGCTGAGCCTCCCACCTCCCACCCCCACCCTGTCCTCTGCGCACCCCCCTCCACCCCCAGGCCCCCCCGACCCCCTCACTCTCCTGGCCTGACCCGCGTCAGCCTGCCGGCCCCGGGCCGCTCCGTGACATCAGCCCCCGCCCAGTCTGTGATGGAGAGATGCTGGTGTGCTGGCATTTTTGAGTCACTGACTCCGAGATTCTATTAGTCGATGGCTGTAAGGTTCTTTGATGGAGAGTCTCAGATTATAAGATTCAGCTGTGATCCTCCAAGTATGTGATTTTTCAAGAGTCTATTACTCTCTGTGACAAAGGGGAAAAATGTTTGCTCTCAGCAATGCTGCCTGCTCTCGAGGAGGTGGGGCTGCCCCGGGCGGAGGCTGGCTGGCAGCGCAGGCCACCACGGAGGGTCAGCCACGGCTTTAGAGAAGGCGGGTGTGCGTCACCGTCAAAGACTCCCGGTAGGGGTGGGGGTTGAGGAGCCTGGGCGGAAGGAGGAGGACCCAGGGATACTGGGGGAGGGGAGGGAAGCTATCCCCAGCGGGGGTCTGCCCTCTCAGAGGGGCTTCAGAGAATCCTGGTCCTGTGACGGGTGTGATGTCAACCTCAGCGTCTTCAGGAAAGGCTCTGGGACTCAGAGAGGCCGTTTGGGGCAACCAGCATGGGCTCCTGCGCCTCCCAGCTGTGTGACCTTGGGACGCCACACAGCCTCTCTGAGCTACAGGTACCGTCTCACCTGTAAATGGGGGCTGTGGTGAGGATGAGGCGTGAATCCGTGTGGAGCGCTTAGTAGTCACGTGGCGAACGCGTAATGGACGGCGGCTGTTACTGCGTGGAGGAGGTGGGTGTTTTGGGGGGAAAGGCCTTCAGCAGGCGGGTCAGACTTGGCGAGAGCCTGTGCAGGGCTGGGGCCTCACCTTGGGAGGGCTGGGTCTGCCCGTGTCTGCAGGTGGGCTCGCTGTGAGGCGGGTCTTCAGAGGATGTTTGTTGAATGAATGAATGATTTTCTCTTCTCTTGTCCCAGACATGGTGCCGGCCTCAGCCGGCTTAGGCAAGGGACCTGGGAGGCGTGGCTTCTTACTGGTGGTCCCCAGGCCTTGCTCTCTCCTGTTCCACCTTTCCCCATTCCCGCCTCTTCTCCACGCCCAGGCCCAGCCCCAGCCACTCCACCTCCCGCTGCCCTGCCCCCAGAGAGCAGTACAGGGGGCACGCAGGGGACTGACCCCATGCCCAACATGCGGCCTGGAGGCGCACCACAGACACGCCCACGGCGCCACACATCTTAGTCTGAGCACAACAGGACCTTAGAAGCTTGGTTTTTTTTTTTCTTTCTTTTTTTTCATTAAAAAGGTTTTTTTTAATGCTTATTTTTGAAAGAGAGAGATAGACAGCAAGAGGGGTAAGGGGAGAGAGAGAGAGAGAGAGAGGGAGACACAGAATCCAAAGCAGGCTTCAGGCTCTGAGCAAACGGTCAGCACAGAGCCTGACATGGGGCTCGAACCCATGAACTGTGAGATCATGACCTGAGCCGAGGTCGGATGTTTAACCAACTGAGCCACCCAGGCGCCCCTCTATTTTTAAATTTTATTTATTTATTTTTGAGAGAGACAGAGAGAGAATCCCAAGCAGGCTCTGCACGGTCAGCTCACAGCCTGACGCGGGGCTCGAACCCATGAAGAAGAGTGAGATCATGACCCGAGCCGAAATCAGATGTGTACCTGACTGAGCCCCGCCCCTCCTGCCCCCCACCCGCGTCTCCCCGCCGGCAAGGCCAGAGCTCGTTTTTCTGAATCAGACCCTCGGAACGGAACACCCACATCTCAGACTCCATGATGGCCCAGGGAGCCACGAATCTTCGGTAATTAGGAAAAGATCTGTCATAAATAAACAAAGCTAAATGACCTAGGCTTACAGTTAATGGTAGAAGGTGAGATGGGCCGGCCGCTGTGGAAGACAGTTTGGGGTGCCTCCGGAAGGGAAATGTAGAATTACCATGGGATCTAGCGGTTCCGTTCCGGGGTGTAGACCCAAAGGGATTTGAAAGAACTCGGAAAGCTGAGGCTCAAACAACGTCTACCCCCAAATCCAGGACAGCATTTTCCACAGGAGCCAAAAGGAGGAAGCAACTCAGATGTCCATGTGCCGATGAATGGATACACAGAATACAAAGCGTAAGTAAACGTGTCGGAAGTATAAGACAAACGGAGCACCTGAGGGGCTCAGTCCGTTAAGCATCCGACTTTGACTCAGGTCATGATCTCACAGTTCGTAGGTTCGAGCCCCACATTAGGCTCTGTGTTGACAGCTCAGAGCCCGAAGCCTGCTTTGGATTCTGTGTCTCTCTCTGCTCCTCCCCTGCTCATGCTCTGTCTCTCTCAAAAATAAATAGTAAAAAAAATTTTTTTGGGATGCCTGGGGGGCTCAGTCGGTTAAGCATCCGGCTTTGGCTCAGGTCATGATCTCACAGTTCGTGGGTTCGAGCCCCACATTGGGCTCTGTGCTGACAGCTCAGAGCCTGAAGCCTGCTTCTGATTCTGTCTCCCTCTCTCTCTGTCTCACTCCCCTGCTCACTCTCTCTCAAAAATAAATAAATATTAAAAAAATTTTTTTGAAGTATAAGACAAACACATACAATGGGATATTATTCAGCCTTAAAAAAGGAATAAAGTTCTGATCCATGTTACCACAGGGACGAACCTCAATGACATTATGCTGAGTAAAAGAAGCCAGACCCCAAAAGACAAATTCTGGAGGATTCTATGTGAGGCACTGAGAATAGTCAGATTCATGGAGAGAGAAAGTAGAATAATGGTTAGCAGGGGCCGCAGAGAAAAGAAGGGGGGGTTGGCGCTGAATGGGCACAGGAGGAGGAAGATGGTTCCGGAAACGTGTGGTGGTGATGTCCGCCCAGCCATAGGACTGTGCTTCATGCTGCTTAACTGTCCACTCAAAAATGGTACATTTTGTTATGTTTGTTTTACTAGAACTCAAAAGTGCCTTCATTTCACTGGAAGAGATAATCGTGTTTGTAATCCTCTATCTTTAATTTTTTTAATTTTAATTATTATTATTTTTTAAATTTATTTTTGAGATAGAGAGAAAAACAGCATGAGCAGGGGAGGGGCAGAGAGAGAGGGAGACACAGAATCCGAAGCAGGCTCCAGGCTCTGAGCTGTCAGCACAGAGCCCGACGTGGGGCTCGAACCCATGAACCATGAGATCATGCCCTGAGCCAAAGCCGGATGGTCAACCAACTGAACCACCCAGGAGCCCCTTTTTTAATTTTTAAAAAGAGAGAGAGACAGAAAGAGAGAATCCCAGACGATTCGGAGCTCGAGCCGACACACGGCAAGATCATGACCTGAGTTGCTTCCATCCTGGCAGCTGCTGGTCTGATTTCGCTGGAGCAGCCGCAGGTTGGGGGGCGGGGAGCCTGGGGGACAAGTGCCTGGTGGCCATCAGGTGCTCCCGGGCTTTGAGGATTGGACACGGTCCCTGAGCGGATGAAGAAGCGATTTCACACCTCTTCCCGGCACGCGCATCAGGGCTGGCACGTCACTCAGAGCCAGCCACCCGACCCCGCTCTGGTCGCATTTCACCCTGGAAGACGCTCCTTCTTGTTCGGCAGCAGCTCCTGGATGTGGCTTTTCCCATGCGCGGTGGCGTGTCATCGATTCTCCCCCTGAGCAGTGGAGAAAATCGCCCCGTGCTGGGGCAGAGTCAGGCTGCTGGGGATCAAGAAATTTGCCCCACAGTCGGGCTTTCAAAGCCTGGTATCATTTTATCAAATGTGAAAATTGGAATTTAGCCCCAAGGCGACAGAATCGATTATTCTAAGTGCTGACTGTAGAGCCAAGTCATGTTTCTTAAACTCAAAGGGATGGTTGACGTTGGTTTTATCATGTCACGGAGAAAGACTTTGAGTCTTGTCCCTCATTTTATTTTATTTTTATTATTTAAAATTTTTAATGTTTATTTTTTTGAGACAGAGACAGAACACAAGTGGGGGAGGGGCAGAGAGCAAGGGAGACACAGAATCCGAAGCAGGCTCTGACCTGTCATCACAGAGCCTGATGCGCGGGGCTCTAACCCATGGACTGTGAGAGCAGGACCTGAGCCAAAGATGGACGCTTAACCGACTGAGCCGCCCAGGTGCCCCGTATTTTTTATTATTTTTCAATGTTTATTTTTGAGAGAGGGAACATGCACGTGTGCTGGGGGGGTGGTGGGGAGCAGAGAGAGCGAGGGAGACAGAAGATCCAAAGCAGGCCCTGCACTGACAGCAGAGAGCCCGGCTCGGGGCTCGAACCCATGAACTGTGAGCTCATGACCTGAGCCGAAGTCAGACCCTTAATGACGCCCTTCTCGTCCCTCGTTTTAAAAAACGTGATGTGCACCTTCATTCAACAGTGAGAGATGCTCGGGTTGGAAAAGCCGACTTTCGTCCGGCCCGCCCCTTCTGACAGCTGGCTAAAAAGGCGTCGACTCAGTGTCCTTGGCTCAGCTGCACGTGTAATTTTCTCGATTTCTCTCAGCACCGAAGGAAGACCAGGAAGCACGTTGTTGCCTGCCAACAGCTCAGTGTGCATCAGCTCCGAGCGCTGGCACTCCCGAGCAAGCGCCTCCATCCATGTAGCTAGTACCCTTCCCTGCACGCAGCCTACATGGTGGCCAGTCCTGATCTCAGGGGCCCCTTCCGGTCTGCATCGTGGCTCACAAAATCATCACCAACTTGGCCAAAAAAAGTCCTCCTTTGCAGCACCAATGTTGAGTAATTGATTTGGGACCCAAATAAATTACGGAGGGCACCTCCCTCATATATGTACACATCAGGCTGTGGGTGTTGGAAAAAAAATCGAACCACAAACTTTTTAATAAATAAAGATGCATTCCCGGAGGATACAGGTCTATCACGAAAGCCTGAATAACCGGGATTGAAATAACATAGGCGTTTACTTTTCTCTTGGATCACAGCCTGAGCATGATGTGACCAACGCTGATGGGTTGCAGCTTTTTATACATATTACCTGCCTTCCTCAACCTATAGGTGGCTCCACTCTCTGGTTTAATATTGCTGCTCCAGCTCCGGCCATCGCAGCCACATTCCAGCCTGTGGGAAGGGCAGAAAATCAAAAGGAGAAGCATGCAGGAACAGGAAATTACACAACTCTGTTCTCATTTCCTTGGCTAGAATCCAGTCCTCTGGCCAACTGTATCTGCATGGTAAACTGGGAAATAGAACGTAGTCTTTATCTGGGCAGCTTCGTACTCAGGAAAGTTCCTATTTCTGCAGAGAAAAAAGGAGAGTAGAGATTAGGGGGCAACTAGAAGTCTCTTCACTCATTCAGTGGACAGTGTTGAGCGACGGTAGAGAAACATCCTGTTTCTCACGGAGTTGACCCTCACCCCCCAAGAAGCCTCGAGGTGGGACAAAATGGTTGCTGCAGTTCACTCTGCCATGATGCCAGCGTTCCAGGAGGGGAGAGGGGGCAAGAAAGGCGGGAGCCCACCAGTTGTGGCTGACTTCTTTGAAAAGGAAAAGAAAACACTTACTTAGAAGCCCACCAGCTGCTTTCTGCCGAGATCTCGTTGATCAGGACAGGGATGCATGGCTGCCCCTAGCTGCAAGGGAGGCTGGGAAATGAGGAACGGAATTCTCAAGATCGGCTGAGAGCAGGGCACGTTGCCCCAGCCAATGCAGCCAGGGTTTGGCTAAGAGAAGGAAAGTGGCTTGCCTGCCACACCCTTCCACGCATGTGCCAAGGTCTGAGCTGCCCCGCCCACCAGGGATTTTGTGTATCCATAAAGGGAAATGCCCACCAGCTCGTAAGTACGACAAACTACCAGTCTTCTCCATCTCTGGCCACTGATGTTCCCTAGAGCGTCATTGGCTAAAATATAACATGATTTTCCCCGTAGCTTAACCTGTTCCCTCTGACTTGTCATTCACCGTGCGGCTGGGTCTGTAAATTTCCTGACAATAGACTAGTTTCTAGCTGACTTTCCCACGAGGCAGCGTCTTTGAATAATGCCTCCGTGCTTCTGGTCCCTTCTCTGCCTTTCATGACGGCAGTCATCAATTTTGTACTGGAAAGCTTTATTTTGTGTTCGTTCCAGAGTCACTCCAATGGTTTCCCAGAGCGATGCCTTGATTGTTTGGTGGGGAAAAAGATGTGCAACTCAGAGGTTGCTCACCCCGCCGGACGACCTGGCCTGAGAGACCCCACGCTGGCCAGAGAGTGACGTAATTCCACGTCCAGGTGTGTAGGGTTGTATTTTCCATTTTTGCGTTTCCTCTTTCCTTGTGCAAAATCATACCTCTCCAAACCAGCACATCCCACAGGCATATCGAAATCCTATTCACAACCGATGGTTATGCCTTATTCTGGAGTGGAGACTTTTTGTTAATATCTTCATTCCTATTTTGGTGTTTCCACAAACCGTTTTGTGTGACCAACCCATGTCCGTTATTTAGGGCTATCATCCAACAGCAAATGCGTTTACGTTCTCCCTGGGTGCCCAGCACTGTTCTAAGTGCTTTAGGTGTATTGTGACAGTTTTAAAAAAATGTTTTATTTATTTTTGAGAGACAGAGAGAGACAGAGCATGAGTGTGGGAGGGATAGAGAGAGAGGGAGACCCAGAATCTGAAGCAGGCTCCAGGCTCTGAGCTGTCAGCACAGAGCCTGACGTGGGGCTTGAACCCATGGACTGTGAGATCATGACCTGAGCCGAAGCCAGACGCTTCACCGACTGAACCGCCCGGGGGGCCACGTGTTCTGGCAGTTTTAAAACCCGCTCCCAAGTTTCTTTTATTTAAGGAGTGGCATCTGGTTAAAGGGCATCTTGCCCCTTTAATCTGGGCCGGAGTGAAGTGACTCACTTATCACCAACGGAGGGCTGTGGAAGTGATGAGCTGTGATTTCTAAGGCCAGGTACGAAGAGGCCACGTTGTTGCTGGTTCTTCTAGGGCACTGTTCTGGAAAAAGCCCAGCTCCCTGATTCCTCCGTGACAGAGGTAAGCGCTTCAGTCAGCAGCCCTGGCCTGGCTGCCAGCCTCCAGCAGGCACCAGCTGTCAGCCGTGTGAGCGGGCCGCCTCGGACTCGCCGCACAGCCGCCGGGGGCCCCGGATGGCACCTGATGGCCCCCACAGGAAAACCCCAAGCAAGAGCTGCCCAGCTGAGCCCTTCCAGGGTTTCTGCCGCACAGAACTGCGGGCAGAAGCAAATGCTGGTGGGTGTTTAAGCAGCGTAATAACCAAAGACACAGAACTGATTTAGTCTGGAATTTTCAGATGAGAAAATTGAACCCCGGAGAGATGACGCGAGTTTTACATGTTTTCCCGGCAGAGGTAAGAGATGTGTGCAGGCCGGCTGACTCTAATATCCTGCCTCTTGACCAGAAAGGGGTTGGGGAAGCAAAGTTAACACGTGAGTTGTACTGGGGGCGCCTGGGTGGCTCTGTTGGTTAAGCGTCCAGCTTCGGCTCAGGTAACGATCTCACAGTTCGTGGGTTCGAGCCCCGCATTGGGCTCTGTGCTGACAGCTCAGAGCCTGGAGCCTGCTTCGGATTCTGTGTCTCCCTCTCTCTCTGCACCCCCCCCCCCATGCTGCCTCTCTCTCTCTCTCAAAAATAAATAAACATTAAAAAATAAAATAAAATAAAATAAAACCAAATGAGGAGTAATGCACAAAAATGTAATGTAACAGCACCCTGCTGAGGGAAGGTTGGTGCCTCTGGACCCACCGCCGCAGACTGACGGACTTCGGAAGACGACATACCTCTTTTAAGAACCCAGCGATTTCAGTGAAAATCACAATGAATTTTACCTTTCCAATTCGCAAATGGCGAGTGAATGAAATTCTTTCCGCCCTGACTTTCTCCTCGAAGGCCTCTGCCCTGCCTGGGGAACGTGAGGGATTTTGAGCCCTGACCCCTCGACTCTTCGCTTCTTAGACCTGGGAGCTTAGAAGCTTCCGGACAGGAAATATTAAAGCCATAAAATTAAGGGATATCAAATTTAACTGTCGGGAGCACCTTGGAGTTCATCTCATCCAGCCTCCCACCCAGGACGGGACAAGGACAGATCACGGGGGAGCGGGGCAGCCGCTCGATACGGTGGCCCCGGGGGTGCCGGTGATGAACAGCCCAAGACACTGTAGAGAAAAATATGGCCGTCAGATCACAGGGTCAGGGTGGTCGCAGGGCTGGGAACTGGGTCAGCTTCCTGGGCGTGTGACCTGTGCTGTCACCCCCACCTTGAAGGACCCCACACTTGGTTTAATGTCTGTAGGAGCCCATTCTGCCAAAAGACCTGTTGAGATCCCGCTGTAAGTCACCAAGAGGAACGCGCATATCTCCAGCTTCTGTCCTGCATCACTGTCTTGAAAGTCTTAATCATTAAAAAAATTTTTTTTAACATTTATTTATTTTTGAAAGATGGAGAGATGGAGTGTGAGTAGGGGAGAGGCCGAGAGAGAGGGGGAGACACGGAACCTGAAATGGGGTCCAGGTTCCGAGCTGTCAGCACAGAGCCCGACGTGGGACCCGAACTCATGTACCGCGGGAGCATGAGCTGAGCTGAAGTCGGCCGCCTCACCAGCTGAGCCACCCAGGCGCCCCAGTCTTAATCATTTTTGAACATGGGGTGTTATGGGGCCCCACAAAGACAGGGTGGTCCAGGATGGTCTGACTGCGGGCGTGGGAATGAGCATTTTCAGGTGAGCAGGGCAGGCAAAGCCTGGGAGACAGAAAGCCCCAAATCAGCTTGAGAGGTGGTCACTTGCCCAAGACCTCTCACCAGGCAGTGGGAGCGCAAAAGACTGGACCCAGTCTTGTTGGGTTCCACCGCCCGTGGGTTGTTTTTTTTTTAACGTCTATTTTTGAGACAGAGAGACAGAGTGCAAACAAGGGAGGGGCAGAGAGAGAGAGACACACACACACAGAATCTGAAGCAGGCTCCAGGCTCTGAGCTGACAGCAGGGCTCAAACCCACGAACTGCGAGATCATGACCTGAGCCTAAGCCGGACGCTTAACTGACGGAGCCTCCCAGGCACCCCTACACCTCCTGTGGTTTTAAACACTTTGTTCTCGTGGCTCCTGTGCCGGCCCTCGCACTGGATGCCTTCTTCACTATTCCTATCATCTCAGCCTACTCTACCAGGGAGCCTTCCTGGATTGCTGTCACCTAGTCATACTTGCCACTCTCTCTTTCCTTCATTTTTCCTGCTGTCGGAGCCACTGTCCTTGTGCCAACCTGTCTCCTTTCCCTGCCCCTGCTGGCCGGGGTCTCCCACGACCCTGAGACCACAGCCTGAGCTGAAATCAGGAGTCGGATGCTCAACCGACTGTGCCACCGCAAGAATCCTTGGTGTCTGTCTTCTTGCTGCAAGCCTCAAGTAGATTCTGTGATGCAGCCTTTCTCACCTTCCCATGCCTAGAGCTGGGCTCCTGCCTCAGTTTCCCTGGCTAAAGCTCCTGGGAACTGTGGGATAACGGGAGCCAAGCAGGACTGGTTCGCAGTCTATCTCACCAGTCCTTCTCAATAAAGCAAGCAGCTTAGCCCCGCCAAGCCTTAGTTTCCCCATCTGTAAAATGGATGTAAGTCTCTGTCTTGCCCAAGGGATCAAGATTGGCATCGCCAGTCACGTGGATGTCATGTACTCCCCCCGCCCCCACATACAGCGATGACAAAGACGCCACAGCTCTGTGACCCATGACCCGTGGTGTGACAAAACCTCAGATAAGCCCCGATTGAGGGACATGCTAGAGAACACCCGATCGGTACCCTTCAGAACTGCCAAGGTCATGAAAAGCAAGGGAAGAATGAGAACCTTCCACAGACCAGAGAAGGGTCAGGGGACCTGAGGACCGAACGCAATGCGGTCTTGGGGTTGGGAGGCTGGAACAGAAGGCCTTCAGGGGGCAGACGGGCGATTCTACGTGAAGCCTGGAGTTTACTCAACAGTAATGGACGCGTGCTAACTTCTTAATTTTGACAAATGTACTGTGGTGATGTAAGAGGTTAACATCAGGAGAAGCTGGGGGAAGGGTATTCAGCAAAACCATCGGTGCTACTTTGCATTTTTTCCCTCAAATCGAAAATTATTCCCAGATAAGATGTTTATTAAACCGGCAGTTCTGCTATTGCTTTTGTCTGCCCAGTGTCACACCCCCCCACCCCAATTCTTCTGCTGCCGGGCCCTCCCCTGGTGACAAGGATGCGGGTACCTGACCCAGGCTGGGCCATTAATTTGCCCTCATCATCCTGGCCACAGTGATTGGTCCAGAGGGTAAGCATGTGACCCATGCTGGGCCAATCAGAGAGAGAGAGAGAGAGAGAGAGAGAGAGAGAGAGAGAGAGAATGAATGCTGATGTGATTGATGTGATTCAGGACGGCCCTCCCAGTCCTCCTCAGGCCGGGCCGCCCCAGCCCACCCTGTTATGGGAGCCAGTACATCTCCTTTGGAGTTGAAACCAGTTCCTCCTGGGTCCGGGTTGGGTTTCTGTCACTGGCAACCAACGAGTCCTGACTAATACCTTCCTCTCAAGTTGCTGGGAGGATTTGATGGGTCGTGTCTATCCTGGTGCACGGCAGCCACCCTATAAATGGTGGGGGGCGCTGGTGTCCCCTCCAGGGAGTCTGGGTGGGGCCTGCCCGCAACTCCAGCCTGCTTGGCGGTGACCCTGACAGAAGCCTGGCTCCCCTCCCGCTGCCACGCAGCCCCCTGACTTCACACACACACCCTCCCGCCGCCAGGCCCCACGTGCGAAAGGCCTCCTCCTCTGGGTGCTGGGAGCTGAGCGTGGGGCGGATAGGGCTTTGCCCCAGTCACCCCAAGGCGCCCCAGAGGAGGAACCAGAACAGGACCTTGGGGGGGAAATTCCCCCCATTGGCCCGGTCAGGCCCGGGGAAAGCCGCGTATGTTTGGTGTTGGGGATGCCAAGGCTTGTCTAGGGGTGGTTCTGAGGATAAAATGGGGGGGAGGGCTGGGGGACCTGGTTCCACGAGGTCCCAGTGGGAGGGGGCGGGGCGCGGGGGGAGCAGGAGATTTGAGGGCAGCTTGAGAGAAACCTCAGGCAGAGCAATCAGACAGATCTCAGCGCACGAGCAAGGGCCGAAGTTGCTCTTTTATCTGAGGTCTGGGCTGTAGTCCATGGAGGGAGAGGCACCGCCAGGGAAATCTGGGGTGCCTGCAAAGGCCCGGGCACCTGGACCTGGGCTGGGAAGGACCTCGCAGAGCCCCAGGAGGGACGAGACAGCATCCCGGGTCTCAGGTGTCCCCTGCTGCCCTGGCCATGTCATGCCTCTGTCTCTTGTCCCTTCCAGGAGCCCTGCCTGCGTGCCCCTCTGCCCCAGCCAGGCTGCCAGGGAGCTGGCGCAGAAGTGACTTCACTCACCTTCCTTCTCTCCCAGACACTGGCTTCCCTCCTCCGATTACTCTTCCTTCCTTCCTTCCTTTGTGCCCTCAGCCATGAACTTGATCATTTGATTTCACAAAACGGTTTTTGGGGTGCCTCCTGCACGAGGAGAGGGGACGGCCCCCACCCTTGCTGTGTGGCAGTGGGTGGGGGGAAGGGGCTTAGAGGCCGAGTTGACAGGAGTTGTTGATGGATGAGGTTTGCGGGGAGCCCAGGGGTCCCTGAGGCGGCATCTGGGTTTGGGTCTGAGTAACTTGGTAGCAGCCGCTAGCCTCCATTCCCCACGGAGCCTTGGGAACACACAGCTACTCTCCCGCCCACGGGGACCTAGAGATGCCCAGATTTTAGGCTGAGCGAACATTAAGTGTAAAGCCGAAGAAGGGGGCTCCCGGCCCCTCAAATAACCCCCAAATCCTGTGGCTACAGCATGGTTCCAGCAGCAGGAAAACCTGGGAGAATCGTAGCGTTGTTTTTTCCTCTCTGTGAAATCAACCTGCTTAGCATCTGTGTGCCTCATCTGTAAAATGGGCGCAATAACAGTAAGTACCTCGTAGGTTTGTTCTCCTTGTTCACTGAGACTTTAAACTTGATTTTTTTTTCCAAGTTTATGTAGGGGCGCCTGGGTGGCTCAGGTCATGATCTCACGGTTTGCGGGTTCAAGCCCCGCATTGGGCTCTGTGCTGACAGCTCAGAGCCTGGAACCTGCTTTGGATTCTGTGCCTCCCTCTCTTTCTCTGTCCCTCCTCCACTCATGCTGTTTCTCTCTGTCTCAATAATAAATAGACATTAAAAAAAGTATATGTATTTATTTGAGAGAAAGAGAGAGACTGTGTGTGTACAAGTTGGGGAGGGGCAGAGAGGGAGGCAGAGAGAGAGAGAGAGAGAGAAAATCCCAAGCAGGCTCCACATTGTTGGCGCCAGCCTGATGCGGGGCTTGAACTCACGAACTGTGAGATCACGACCTTAGCCCAAGTCAGCCGCTTGAGCCACCCAGGTGCCCCACTGAGACTTTAATTCATGGGGAACGCTTGGCATTGAGCCTGAAATAGTAAATGCCCTCCCATTTCGAGCTATTATTATGATTCTGGGCAGAATGTGGCCCGGTTGCAGAAAACTCCAGATGCTAGCTAGGGAGTTGGCACTTGACCCCCCACGAACTCAGAGCCTGGAAGTTTTGGAGCAGAGACGGCACAAGAGGAAACCAGCCACTCAGCGCCTCTCCAGGCCTTGCAGCGTCCTGCACCTGGGAGCCGGCAGCCCGGCCACGAGGCTGGTGACCTCCAGTCCCAGGGGCCTCCGGCTGCCCCAGTTCCGGACCCAGGCAGTAGAAGCGAGCCTGCCCCCACCCCCAGCCTCGCTCTGGGCAGAGCCAGATAGATGGTTTAATAATGCAGGCTGCCTGGCTGACCTTGTGGCCGCGGAGTCTGCAGAGACGCATGCCGCCCCCCTGCTCTGACTGCAGGGCTCGGGCCTGGGCCCCCCACAGAGTCCTTGGACGGCAGAATGCTGAGACCCAAGGGGCAGACACCTTGACAGTGTGGAGCTCAGCCCCCTCTGGCTAGTGGGCAGCGTAAGTCAGGTGCGCGGAGCCAAAACCTCCCCTTCTCTCCTTCTGGGTCTCCCTGGGGGGGTGTCCCGGAAGTGATTCCTGGCACCGAAGGCTGGGGGGAGGTGATCTGTCACATGCACGCAGACCCTACCTGTGGTGGAGCCCGCTCTCCGTCTGACCCTTGCACCACAGGGGACTGGGGGTGGTGTCAGCTCGTGAGGGCCCTCCCGGAGCACTCTCTCTGTGCCCTGGGAGCACAGACCAGATCGGACACAGCCGGATCTGGGAGTTTCTCATCTTCTCGTGGAGACCCCAGATAGATCACTGTGGGGATTCTTCTCCTTTCCTGTCCCAGGGTTCTCTCTGGGCCTGCATTACTGAGACAGGTGGCAAGGGGGGCTGGCCAACCTCACTACCCCAGAATCTCAGCTCCAAGCCAGGGAGGCAGGCACCCTTAATGAACTTCCTTGGGAGCCTTCCATAATTGGATCTCTGGGTCAAAGGGTGTGGCCTTGGCCTCTTGCCCTCATAGACACCCTCTCAAGGGGCCCACACATCCAGCCAGCCTCTAGTCTAGGCTCATCAGGAACTTTATGTACGTCCTTCATGCCCCATTAGCCTTGAGCTGCCCTCGATTCATGGATATGAGGACTGCAGACTCTCAGAATCATAGAATCCTATGGAATTAGGTCCTCCGGCTCTGATATCCTTATGCCTAACTGTTTTCACCTTTGCTAGCCTGGAAGCAGAACTTTCTCAGTTTCCCCCAATGTGGTTGATTGATCTCAACACCACTGGCTGCCAAGATGGCCACCTTCCTCCGGGATTCACACCCCGTGTGGTTGTCTCCCTCGATGAACAGGGCGGACCTGTGTAACCAATAGGGAATTGCCACCATTGAGAATGTGTAACCTTCGAGGATAAGTCATACAAGACATTGTGGCTTCTTCTTTGTTCTCGCTCTGGGGGAAGCAGCCGCCATGTTGGGAGGGTGCTCAAGCAGTCCTGTGGAGAGGACCATGCGACACAAACACAAACTGAGGCCTCCCGCCGGCCGCCAATGCCAACCAGCCCCAGTCCAGCCTTCAGATGAGTGCAGCCCCAGCCATGGCCTCACTCAACGTAGGAAATTCCTCAAGCAAGAATCACCTGCTCCTAAGTTCCTGACCACAGCCACTGTGTAACAACAGCTGCATTTTTGTTTTGTTTTGCTGTGGAAGCTACTGAGTTTTGAGGTAATGGGTTGCACAGCGATAGATGACTAATATAAACCTGTAGACTTTTCTTTTTTTTTTTTCCTAACTTTTTATTTGTTTATTTGAGAGAGAGAGTGTGAGCAGGGGAAGGGCAGAGAGAGAGATCCTGATGAGGGGCTCGAACCCACAAACTGTGAGATCATGACCTGAGCTGAAGCCAAGAGTTAGTCACTTCACTGACTGAGCCCCCCGGGCGCCCCAGCATGTAGACTTTCCTAAAGCGAGCACGGAAGGTGGTTGGGGAGACTGAAGCAGGTAAAGGAGGATTATCACACTTCACAGCAAAGGCCTTAAAAATCCCTTTGGGAAATGTGTGTGTTCTCCCAAATCCCTTCACAACCAAGCCCTCTCTGGGGGGGGGGGTCCCCTGCATCTCAGTTTCTTCCTGACCCGCCGTGTCCCCTCCCACCCGCCCCCTCCCCCTCAGCCCCCAGCTCTAATCCCTCTTACCCTTATTCGGCCCAGGACTTCGCTCCCTGCCTTCAACCTCGCCTACCTGACCTGTCACAGCAAAACAAAACACTCCCATGTAAAGGACTCCCTTGGGTGCCTGGGGGGCTCAGTCAGGTTAAGCATCCAACATCAGCAGCTCAGGTCACCATCTCACAGTTTGTGGGTTCGAGCCCCGCGTCAGGCTCTGTGCTGACAGCTCAGAGCGTGGAGCCTGCTTCGGATTCTGTGTGTGTGTCTCTCTCTCTCTGCGCTTCCCTTGCTCTCTCTCTCTCAAAAATAAATAAACATTGAAAAAATAAAAAAAAACAGGACTCACCTTCCCAAGCAGCTGGGTCTTCATGGCCGTTGGGATGGCTCCACGACGGGGAAGGGGCTGAGGTTTTCACGGCGGAAGCTTCAGTGTCCCCTCCTGGGTCTATCTCTCATCGCAGCCCCTTGTCTCCAGTGATCCTAGCCTCTGTTCTGGCGTTGGAGGCACAGCAGAAAATCTGATGTTTGGTCTGGATCTGAAACAGGGATGTGACACCCCATACACACTCCGGTGTCTGCACGTCTCTCTGAAAGAATCGCTTACCCTAATTTTCTTTTCTTTTTTTAAATTTTTTATGTTTATTTATTTTTGAGACAGAGAGAAACACAGCATGAGCGGGGGAGGGGCAGAGGAGAGGGAGACACAGAATCTGAAGCAGGCTTGTGGGGCTCGAACCCACGAACCGTGAGATCATGACCTGAGTCGAAGTTGGACGCTTAACTGACTGAGCTGTCCAGGCGCCCCACCCCTAATTTTCTTAATCAGCTCAAGATGCCGTGTAGACCGAGTGGAAACTGAGGAATCAAAGTCCAGAGGGTAGATCTTGCTGGTCACCTGAATTAGTGCGGGAAGCTTTCGGCATTCGCGCGTCCCTGGCCCTCACCGCTCCACTCTCTAAGCCCGGCAGCAAGGAAAGGCGTCTGGAAAAAATGTCCTCGTGGTGATGTGGCCAGGGTGGTGGGCTCACCTGGAGCCACGTCTGGCCAAACTGGGGGGGTGGGGAAGGGACACTCGCTGTGCTGTTAGAGGCCGCTTCCAACCACCTCTAGGAGATTCCAGAACAGACGGCGTCTGGGAATCATGGACAGGGGTCCGGGCAGCTGGAATCCCTGCCTCTCATCTGGCACTAAGGCTTCTGGGATGGTTCCTCTTGGCCATTTTTCCTGTCCAGGGGTCACACCGCCGATGACTCATAGCCCCGTGAGGGCAGACGGAGACATGTCGATTGAAGTTCCTCCCACACTGTCCGTGGCGCTGGGGAGGGAGGCGATTCCGGGGTTGGTGGGAAGGGAGAGAGATGCTGAGTGCCCCGAACAAAAGCCCCTAATGTCCACTTGGGTGGCTTATCAGTGAAGATAGCATCCGAAGAGCACTCTGCAGGGCGCCTGGCCCTATGAGAGAGAATTACACAGTACTTACGCCTTACATAGTACTTACGCCAATGGAGGTGATGGGTGAGGAGGAAGTCGGGGAGGGGACACACGTGAGAAGGAATAAAAGTACGAGGTGACAGACATATGCTGTCATTCAGACCCACACGGAGTGTTCCAGGAGCCAGCGGAGGAAGAAGTAGCTTGGCCGGCTCAGCTCAGGGGTGATGCTTCACAGAGGAGGTGGCCTTGGAGCGGCACCTGCTGAAAGACCGGAAGTAGATGGGCTGGGAGTCCATCCGAGAGGAGGAAAGGCCTCCAGGCGGAGGGAGGATCAGCATCCAAAGCACAGACGGGGTGGAGAGCACGTGGGTGAGAGTTTCATGGAACGTTCTGGAAAGGGCAGGTATTGGTGTTGCGGGGGCCCAGAACGTTTGCAGGGGGCGATATGAGAAGACGCTGGAGGGGTGCGTAGAGGCCTGACTGCAGAGGGCCTTATTTGGGCAAGTTACAGAGTCTGGGTTTTAGTCCCTGGCAGAGAGGGCACGCGGCTTGTCCTGGGTCCGCACCCAAGGCTGACGTCACCAGATGATCGTACGCTTCCTCAGGGGAACACCCCGGCGGCTAACGCCAGGCATTCGCACGGTCCTGAGAAATGACACTCAGTGCACCGTTGCATGGGTGCTATTGGAGGGAGGGGAGGAAGGTTGTTGCAGGTGTCCGGGTGACAGAGGGCGAGGCCTGACCTCGGACAGTGGCCAGGGGGATGGACATACTGCTGCTCACACTTGTCTCAGCCTCACCTGCCCGCTTAGGGAGATTCTGGAAGGCTGCTTATCATAACCTTGGCCCGGGGGGCTCAGGATGCTGTGTGTGTGTGTGTGTGTGTGTGTGTGTGTGTGTGTTAGAGAGACAGACAGAGCGAGCTCTGTGGGCTCTATTTTAGCAAGGAGACGCTGGCTTCCTGCACTAGCCACTGATGGCTATTTAAATCTCCGTTAATAAAACAAAAATTAAAAATTCAATTCACCCACGCCACCATTTCAAGGCACTGAAGAGCCACCTGCAGTTCGCGACCACCGTTTTGTGCCGGTCAGGTGTCCAGAGAGTGTGGTCCGCCATGACCCTCGGTTAGCCCAGGCCAACTCCATCTTCTATCTTGTGGCAGCGACTCCGTTAGAGTTTGAAAGCCTTTCTGGCATACGTCTGCCTAGTAAGGGCAATCTCCAGGGGGAGAGTCTTAGAACATTCTGGAGCTCAAAAGCAGAGCTAAACCAGGTGGACCTAGAGGTCCCAAAGGGGAAGGAAGAGCTCCTGTGGTGAGCGGGGCATGGTGTTGGGGACAGGACGGCTTTTGTTATTCTCTTTTCACCAAAGGGAAACAGGCTGGGGGCGGGGGATGTGACCTGCCCTTCGCAGAAGGCTGGGAAAATCACAAAAGCAGAACCGGAAAAGGCTGCGTGGCGGCCCCCTGCCTGGTATTGCTTGAGATGATTGCTCAGTTTCTGGAGCCAGAGAGGATGAGATGGGTCTCGCCAGGGCCCACATCTTAAGTATCTGCCCGTGAGGGCCACTGTCACGGGGATAAACGACGGAGCCTTCGGCAGTTGCGCGCTCCATCCGCCAGAGGGCGCAAGGACCGGTGTGTCTCCTTCCGAGGTGGGCGGGGCGGTGGGGAAAGGTTCTTCCCTGAGGGACCTTGGGCTGGGACCCTGCTTCACGTCCAGCCGTCCAGACCCGTGCCGTGAACCAACAATGCGTTCCGTATAGCCCTTACCCTCTAGCAGGGCTCAGTTTAGAAGGCACAGACAGCATAATGACTTGTTTGGATCTGCAGCGAGGGGCCTTGAAGGGTGGGTAGGAGTGTGCTGGGCGGCCTGGAGTGCAGTGGTGGAGGGCAGAGGTGGGACACTTTCTCTCCTACTAGGGGAGACAGCAGTGGCCTGCGGCCCAGCTCTTGTCCCATCCTGAACCTGCTTTTGTGTTCTCAGTTGACAGGATGGAGGAACTTCTGAACAGACGTTCTTTCTGCTCTAGTAATACCCAGCTCCGTGGAGTTCCCCGCATGAACACACACACCAAGACTGTTTCATGCCTCTGTGCCTTTGCACATGCTGTTCCCACAGCCTGACAGATCCCTCTCCACCTTCTTCAGCTGACCGACTACTACTCATCCGTCAGGATGCCCCGAGGCAGTGGCTCCTTCCAGGGAGGCGCTGCCAGCTCCTGGCCTGGATGAGCCGCTCCTGCTGCGCGTTCCTGCAGCCCGGACTTGACGTTCTGCTGGGCACCACCTGAGGACAGGGACTGGCGCATGCGGCCCGATAAAAGTGATGGAGACGCAGAGGACCTGCTCCAGGCGGGGCTTCAGCGCGTTCGCTTGTGGATCCTGGGGGCCGAGAGAAGGCGCCTGCCTCTTCGTCTACGCGGGACACGAGCCGAGTCTCCCCACCAGGTGCTTTTGTGCCCAAGCTCAGGGGTACAGGCCCCGATGCTAGAGTTTTCTTTCTGCCTCTGCTACTTCCTCCCTCTAGCTTCTACCTCTCCGCGGGTGGAACAGGTGCGTGGGGGCGTTGGGCAGAGAGGTGGCTATGGCCTAAGAAGCGTCTCTGGGGGTGGGGGGGTGGGCGGGAGGGTGAAGGGTAGTGAGCGGCCGCCAAAAAAGCCCTCACAGGAGGGTAGAGATCTGGAGTCTAACATGGTCTGTGCTCTCAAGCTCGCCGTGTGACCTTGGGCGAGTCACTCCTTTCCCCCCACCCCTGAGCCTCACTGGGCTCGCCCCTCAAATGGGAACGCAGCAGCCTCTCGGGTCGCCGGGCCGCTGAGCGCGGGACGCGCGGGCGGCGAGGGCTAGGCGAGGAGGGGGTCCGCCTGTGGAAGTGGGGTCGGGGGCCGCGGGCGTCCTCGGGCGGGCGCTGGGGGGCGCTGCGCACCTCGGGCGGCCGGCCCCGCGGCAAGTTTGCCTCCAGCTGTTGAATGCGCTCTTGCGCAGGCGGCGACGGGACCCGGCGCCCGCGGGGTGAGCGGGGCCGGGGGCCTGGGGGGTGGGGGCGGGCCTGGGCGGGGCCGGGGGCGCGCCCGGCGGGGGCCTGGGGCTCCGCGGTCCGCGCGGCCGCCGCCGCCTCCCGGGGCGCTGCAGCTGCGGCGTTGGAGCCGGGCGCGGCCCCCGCCCCGCGGCTGTGTGTCTGTGCGTGTGCGTGTCCGTGGAAGGATCCAGCCGGAAGAGGGGGCGGGGGGGGGGTCTCGCTGCGGAAAGGCCGGCGGAGGGCGCCGGGCGCCGGGGCGGGCCAGAGCGGATGGACGGACAGACAGCCGGCCGCGGCCCCTGACGCACGCTGCGCCCCGGCCCCCTCCCGGGCGGCGGGCCCCGCCGAGGCAGAGGCGCGGCGACGGGGAGGCGGGGGTGGCGGTGTCTGCGCGCACACGCTGGCTCGCACACACACACACACGCACACGCGGGCCGCGCCACAGACACACGACACGCACCGAGCCCCGGCCGGCCGCCGCGCACACTCGCACCCGCGCTCACACTCACACTCACACTCGCGCGCAGGCCCCGCAGCCGCCGCCGCCGCCGCCGGAAGCGGCGCTCGGCCCGGATCCCGGCTGGGCTGGAGGTGAGTGAATCCCTCCGGATCCGAGCGCCCGCGGCCGGCGGAGGCGGTGGGAGTGAGGGCTGGGACCGGAGGGCACCCCTCCTCCGCCGGTAGGGGGGTGGGGCTTGCTGGGGGGACACGGCAGGGGGAGGATGAGACCGGGAAAGCCACCCCCAGTGGCTCCCGGGTCTGGGGATCGCCGCAAGACACCCTACCCCCCGGGGGACCACCCTGTGCGGGCGAACCGGTGGCGGTGGGCGGAGGCGGGTTGGGAGGACGCGGAGGACGGTCGGTGAGGTGAGCATTTTTGGGGGGTGGTGCAGAGGCTTCATGGTGGACGGCTGAACCAGTCAGTGCCACGCCGCACCTCTCTGCCTCCGTCCTTGCGAATCGGGGACCCTATCCCCCCTGGCTTACGGAGTGCTGCCGGGGTCGAGGAATTCATCTTCGTAGCTGGTGAGGGGGGTTTGATTGGTGCCGCTCCAGGGGGAGGGGGCAGGGCAGGGTGGGGCTTCACCCCCTTTACCCGCAGGAGGGCGGTGGATTTGGTAAGAGGACCAGATTCAGGGAGCTGGGGTCCCCTAGGTGGGTGGGGACCCTTGCAAAGGCTTTGCCCCCTTCTCCGTGGTTGCTGGAGTGGGGCAAGCAGGGAGAGCAGGGAGGCTGCCTGGGGAGGCGGCGGAGACTGGCAGAGACTGCAGCTGTGGTAGGGCCAGGGCCGGGGCCAGACTGCGTGCGCGCGCGCGCGCGTGTGTTTGCATGTGTGGACTGGGCAGCGGGCAGAAGACGGGGGCAGGGGGGTGGGCGTGTTGGCTGGTGGGGCGCGTGTGCACGTGGGGAGGGATGTGTGTGCCCTGTGTGTGCCCACAGGGCTGTGTGCAGGGGTGGACCCTGCTGCCTGTACACACACACACACACACACACACACACACACTGTCCACAGCCCCAGCAGGATTTTCTTGGAATGTCTGGAGGGGACAGAGCCGGTGTGCGTGTGCGCGCGTGTGTGTGCACTCTGGAAGTGTGTGTCCGGGACAGAAGCAGCCGCGTTGTGTCAGGCATGCCCAAGGAGACGGACGAGAAAGGGATGGTGGCACTGGCCCTGGCTTTGCTCAGGAGGATCGTGGTACTTGCGGGCACTCTCCGTAGCTCCACGCCCCGTCCTGTGCCCCTTCCCCCTCAACTCCTCCTGCTTCGGTGCTGCCCCTGCCCCCTTGCCCAGATATAGGTGTTGGACCTGAGTGTGTGCGTGTGTGTGTGTGTGTGTGTCTGGGCTGCGGCTGCCGCTGTCAGCAGGCCAGGCTGTCAGAGGAGGAAGTCTGGGGGCGGGGGGTTGCCAGCAACACCTGGAGGAACGTGGTGGAAGATGCCAGCCCAGGGCTGCCTGGTTTAGTTAGTGAGGGGCATTTTCATGTGGGGAGCCACATCTTGCAGGGGGAGGGAGGAGGGGCAGGGAGGATTTGCATGTGTACATGCGTGTGCGTTGCCCATGCACCTGTTCCTGTGGCCTGTGGGCACCTGTGGGACTTGCTGTGTCGAGGCCATCTGTAGGGCAGGTAGGCCTGCACATGTGTGCAAATGCGTGTCCCATGAGGAATGTGCACACACGCACATGCACACACACGCATGCGCTGCCCGTAGACGCCTGTCCAGAGCGAGCCATGACCCTGGAGCTGGGTACGGGGGGTGAGGTCCCCTGGGCCATCTGCCCCTGGTCAGGAACAAAGAGGAGTCATCGAAGGGGGGTGTCAGAGAGAAGTGTGCGTAACGTCAGAACGGACCTGTGGGTGTGACGTCAGTGAGAACCTCCGGGTGTGACATCAGCTCCGGGCTGCCAGTGACGTCACTGGGACAGCGGTGTGAGTGGTCACCCCCAGCAGCCGGAGCGTGTGATGTCAGCAGGAGGGCGTGTGGCTGAGTGTGGTTCTGTCCCTTGTGTTGTGGGGGGAGGGGCCCCACAGGGAGGGGGATAGAGCCTTGGAGTGAGCGGTCCCTTCCCAGATGCCCCAAGTGGGTGTGGGGCCCCCTTTCCTTAAGGCGCCCTCCCCTCACGGGCATCGCCTCTGCCCCCCACATTTCACAGGGGGTGCCCCTTCCCCTGCCCGACAGTCCGTGCTCCCCGTCAGCCCCAGCCAGGTCACGGAGCCATGTTCGAGAGCCAGGGTGTGTGTGTAAATGCGTGTGACAGCACGCCCGGGAGACAGCGCCCGCTAGTTCCAGGCCCATGTGGCTGCTCCGTGCTTTGTGATTTCGGCATTCCGGTTGCCCCTCTGGGCCTCAGTTTCTCATCTGTCACCTGGGGCGGGGGTGGCTAGAAAGGAGAGGGGTGTCGCAGGAGACTGGTGGGCCTTTGGGGTGCCGCCCGGAGTGGGGTGCCTGGCACATGGTGGGGGGGTCAGCACACCAAGTCCCCTGGTCTCCCGTTCCACCAGCTCGGAGCAGCCGCACCTGTTTCCCATTTAAGTCTAACTTTGTAAAGAACTTCTTTTTCCTGCTGCCGTCATGTGGACACTTTACAGATGAGCAGACTGAGGGCTGAAGGGGAAGGGGAGCTGGCTGTCGACTCAGTCCTTAGCGCCGACTTGCCCCCATCTTGCTACTCCAGCCCGGCCGGTGCAGGGGCAGGGAGACGCACAGGGTTGGCAGGTCCCTTCCGCAGGGCGCTCTCACTTTTTATGGAGGGACAGGGAGCTCTGTGCAGTGGGGGTGGGGCGTGCCAAAGGCTGAGGGGCCCCTGGCTACTGTCAAGGTTGCCTCTCGCTTCCTGGTCCCGTCTTGATTGGCTCGTGCCCTACAAGGTTCAGAGACAAACTGGGTGACAGAAGTGAGTGCTTCCCGCTGCCGAGCCTCAGCCGGATGCGCCATGCCCACTCCCCAGTGTGGCCTCCTTGAGTCCCCTCAACTTGCAGGATGTCTGCTCTGGAGGGAGCGCAGGTCCTGGTGACACCTCTGCGACTGAGCTGCTGTGTGTGACACGGGGTCAGCCGCTCTCTCGCGTCGTCCTGCAGGCTCGGGGATCGGTTATGAGAGTGTGGCATCCATGCGCTGGGCCGGCCGGGACCTGTCACAGTCACCCTCCCCCATTCCAGTTATGGTGCCCCCCACCCCCCCTGGGGCCCGGCAGAGCAGAAAAGCGGGGAGCAGGGCTGCCTGGAAGCCTGAGCCTCCTTCCTTAGCAAGTCAGGCCTCTTCAGGGACAGCGTTAATGGTCCAGAAGGTTCACTCAGTTCTCTGCCTCCCGCTGGCCTGGTCCAACCCCCGATTAAATTAACCTTCTCGTGGCTCAATTAGCACCTGGGGCAGAGTCAGTGACATTATTACAGGGCGGCCCTTAGTATTCAGAGGCGTCTGGGGGTTGGAATAATAGGGCCCTTCCCCCACTGCTCTGCAGACAGTCCCCAGGAAGGCCCCAGAGAGGCCTTGAGGGCGAGGGAGCCAATCTGAGATGGCGTGGTGGGGGACCTCTCTGGGCTGCCTCTAGCGTCTCAGGCCCGGTCCACATTCCTCCTGTGCCCCGCCCCTCAGGGTGACCTGTGACATCTCAAAGCCACCAGCGTGCTCCCCTGCTCGCCCACCATGCCTCGCACACGGTCGGGCCTCTGGAGAGGCTCCCCTGGGTGATGGAGGAGATGCTGCTCCCAGAGCAGTGTCGGCCCCAGGCTCAAGTCCATCATGGCCTCAGCAGCGGTCCCCCTAGACCCCTGTATCTCCTTCTGTCTCACTTTGTGGCAGAAGTAGGGGCTCGGGGCCCAAATTCTGCCTCTTTTTAACTGTGTTGTGTTTGGGGCAAGTAAATTCCCTTCCAGAAGGCCCTGCTTCCTCAATATAAAGTGGGGATAATGATACCACTTTCCCAACTTTTCCAGTGTGGTTACATAAGGGAATGTCAAGTGCGGAGCATTGTGTCTGGCACATAGTAGGTGTCAATTAGATGAGTTCCCTCCCCCTTCCCATCTGTCTTCCTTATTCATTCCTGGTTGTCTGGAGTGGGTCCTGGGCTGTGTATGTGTGTGTGTGTATGTGTGTGTGTATCCTTCCCTCTCCTTTTAGCCTTCACGTTTACCCCCCGAAATACACAGAAACTGTTCCTGGAGCCGGGCTTGGGGGGGGGGTGAAGAAGTGTGAGAAGGGCCTGGGAGCTGCCTGCCCACCCTCCCCCCTCCCCCCTCCCCCAGCTGGACTGTGCAGAGGGGCTGGGAGGGGGTCGGGCATGTCCTTGTGTGTGCGTGCGTGTACCTGTGTGTGGATGTGACTCTGTGTGTGTGACTTGGGGTGCATCTATGCACACCGGTCACCACCTCTCCCCCCGGGGAGTTCTGAGGGCCGCCTGACCAGTTTGCTCTGGGGCCAGCCCCCAGACTCAGGCCGAACTCATTTCCCCTCCTTGGCCTTAAGAAGAGAACTCTCCGCAGTTCTCTCTGGATGGAGAGACACGGGCAGTGGGGTCGGTGCGCCCACCTTCCCTGCCTCCTGCATCACCTGCTGTGTGTGTGGGGAGGTCATGGTTCTGCTTGTTTAGCTCTTTCTCGATTTTCCCTCCTACTTTTATGTCGTCTCCACACGGGGAGATTTATAGGCCCTCAAAGATTAATTGGGGAGCAGCTCCTCTGATCTACATGCTGTCGAGGTTGGACTGATGTGTTTTGCATTCAGCACACACGCGCATGCCCAGGCGCAAGCGTCCCTAACTCAGGGATAGCTGGTGGACCTGGGGCTCGGAGGAACCTACCGGGATGACTTCCTGTCCCCCGGGAGAGAGATGGGACACGTGGAGCCTCAGCCAAGAGCCCCGCGTGGGGCCCACACACAGTAGGGCTTGTGAGACTGGTGTTTCTTGGTTGTCTGCGACCCTCCCTCGAGGGGGCGGGCACTGCAGGCTTGAAGGTCAGGTACTGAGCCAGCCTGGAGAGCGGGGGCAGGAGAGGCTGGGAGCCTTCTCTGCTAAGGGGGGGGGGGCGCAGTGCAGGGTCCCCGTGACCGCACACCTGCGATGTGCCAGGCACAGGGCAGAGCACGGTCTATTATCTTGTTTAATTTTGGCTGGAGGATGGTGAAAGAGGTCCAGCCAGCCTCTGGGTGGGGGCATGCCTGGTGGAGAGACCGCGTGAGCCCAGGTCTGGAGGTCGGAAAGCCTGGAGTGGATTTTGGGAAGCCGAGTCTGGAATGTAGTCTGAGGATCCGAGAACACAGGACCGTAAACTGTGGGCCAAGAAAGGGAGCGCCTTTGTTAAAATGCAGAATATTGGGCCTCTTTGGCAGAGATTTTGATTCAGTGGGGTTGATGCGGGGCCCTGGGAACCTGCATTTTGAGTGCATTTCCAGGATATTAATTCACCCATGTTTGTGGGTTGGAAGGCAGCTGAGGGGGCTGTGGCTTCCAGACTCTTCCCACTCACCCTGCATTTCTCGAGGAGCCTGAGCTCAGAGAAGGGTGACCAAGCCAGTCCTCATGATTGCCATGTTCGCTGACTGCTGCTCTAACCTTGTTCAGCGGCCCTCAGTAACTCCTCAGAACGACCCTCGGCATCATTCCTATTGCACAGATGAGGAAACGGAGGCAGAGTCAGCGGTCACACGTTCAAGGCCGCGTAGCTGGTAAAGGCAGGAAACGCAGCTGGGGATGAAGTGAGACTGGAGAGGGCCTGCCCGGCATCCTTGGTCAGATGATGCCCTTCCCCCTCCCTTCCTTTGGTTTCGGGGGCGCTGGGGGAGCTCAGCAGAGGCCAGAGGTGGGCGGGCGTGGGGGTGGGGGCAGAGAAGCCAGAGGAGGGTGAAAGCCTGGCTGCGTAGCTGGGGCCGGAGGAGGCCGGTCATCCGGTGGGTGCCCCTGGCCGAGGCAGGTCCGGATCTGGCTGGCGGAGGGGTGTACCCATCCCTGGGGCGCATCCGGGGCGCAGCCCCCCGCGGGGCACGGGTTCGGGCGCGGGGCGGGTGGGGTGGTCGGGAGCCCTCGCACGGAGGCCCCCCCCTCTCCCCCGGCCCGCAGGCTCTCCACCCACCGCCGCCGCTGCCTGCAGCCCTCCCGCTTTCTGCCTTACTTCCCTGTGCTTAGAATTTGCAGCCGCATCCCTTGACGCTTGCAGCCAATTTCACGGCCTCTGGGCTCGGCACTGTGTGCGGATCGTAAACCCGCGGGCACCGGGCAGGGGCTGGCGGCAGGTGTCCTGTGGAGCCCAGGGAAGGGGCGGAGGGTCGCCCGAGGGAGCGAGGATCCGCGATTTGTTAGCAAGCGGGTGTCGGGTGGGCGGGGATGGAATGGGGGCGTCGCCGAGAACTGGAGTCCTGGGAGTGCAGGGCGCAGGGCGCGTGGTGCCGGCGGGTCCCTGTCCGCTCAGGTCTGGGGCCGGGGGCGGGGCCGGGGAGGGGGGAGTGGGGAAGGGGCTGGGCTAGGGGTGGGTCCTGGTGCCTCCGCCTGAGAGTCCCTGAAGGGGCCCCTGTGCCTGTGGCCATGCTTGTCCGGGGGGTGTATGTTGAAGCCTGTGTGTGTGTTGGGGACTGTCCACGGTGAGCCGGGAGGCCAGTGCATGTCCATAGGTGTGTTGGCCGGTGTCTCTGCAGTGGCCCCAGGCATGCTGGCACACGTGCAGGTCTGCGTGTTGGGGCGGGGACCCCTATATCTGGGTTCTGCGGGCAGCTGGGTCCGGGTGCATCTGGGTCCGTGTGCACACGTGTGTCTGAGCAAACTGGAAATTCTGGTGTTGGAGCTGCTGTCCAGCTGTCCTGTGGGCGCTAGTGTGTGTGCGAGGGTGCATTGTGCAACCTGGGGTGTCATCCCCTTTTTGCTGGCTGTGGGGCTCAGGGTCAAGTGCGAGGGAAGTATCCTTGGGGACCTGGGCCCCAGAGCCCTTTTCAGGAGCCAGCTGGTGCGGCCTTGTCCTCTGCTTTGGAGTGGGGGCGACAGAGTTGCACAGCGCAGGGCCCGCGCGCGTGTGTTTCTGCTTTGTGGCCGCCAGCTGCCAGCACGGGGCGGGTCTACATATGTTTATGAATGGCTCTACCGAAGGGGCCAAGGTGTGAGCCCCTGCCTGTGCTGCAGGGCTGGAAATACCATCTGGGCTGCTGGGGGGCGGGGGCCAGACGGGGGGGGGGGGCAGGAAGAGAATGAGTGTGTGCGTGTGCACGTGTGCCCACAGATGGAGGCAGGTTGGGTCGAGGCTCGTCTGTCTAGAAATGTGTGTGTCTGTGTTGGTGGAGGTCAGGCAGGTTCGTTTTTCTTGGGGTGGGTGAGTGCATATGGTGGCGTCGCACCCAGTGGGGCACAGGCTGTGGGCACGCTGGGGGAAGGGTGTGTGCCAGTCTGGGCTCAGAGTTGTGAATGAAAACTGATAGGCTGGGGCAGGGGGTGGGTGGGGGTGCTTGTTCCCTGCGGGGGGGGGGGGGGGGGGATGGGGCTCAGCTGTAGAAGGAGTAGGCTGCGTGAGGTTGGGTGACCAATAGGAGGGTGGTGTGGTTGCGCATGTGAGGAGGGAGGGGGTGCGTGTGGGCACCGGGCAGCAGGTAGTGGGAGGGTGTGGGGGCCTTCCCCACCTGGCTGTGCTCTGTGTCCATGACTGAGTGGGATGTCTGGCTGGGGCTATGACTTGGGGAGAACCTCCAGGCTCTGGGGCCCTGCAGGGAGTCAGGGACATGGGCTGGGCTGGGCTGGGGTGGTGGGAGTGCCGTCCCTTTGGCTCCCAGAAAATCTTCCCGTCTGTTGCTGGCCCCTCCTGTCCAGGAGCCATGGAGGGGCTGAAAGAAGTCCTGCGGCCCATGGCTCCTTCCCTCCTTTTCCCTCCCAACCCTATGGGGTATGGTGGGGGCCCGCTTGCTCCCTCATCTTGCTATCTTCATCTCCCAGCTTCCATCTACCCCAGCCCCCTGTCTCCCTCTCCCCCAGTCCCCTGCCTCCTTGTCTCGAGCTCCCAGCCTCCATCTCTCCCGTCTTCCAGCCTCCACCTCCCTGCCTCCATCTCTCCATCTTCTAGCCTCCAGCTCCCCCAGCTCCCAGCCTCCACCTTCCTGCCTCCATCTCCCTGCCTCCATCTCTCCATCTTCTAGCCTCCAGCTCCCCCAGCTCCCAGCCTCCATCTCCCCGACTTCCCAGCCTCCATCTCCTCCAGCTCCCAGCCCCCATCTCCCCCATCTCCCTGTCTCCATCTCCTCCAGCCCCTTACCTCCATCTCCCCGAGTTCCCAGCCTCCATCTCCCCCATCTGCCAGCCTCCATCTCCCCCACCTCTCAGCCTCCACCTGCCTGACTCCATCTCCCAGCCTCCATCTCCCCATCTCCCCACCTCCACCTCTGTACCTCCCTGCCTTCACCTCCCCGTCTCCATCTCCCCCAGCTCCCCACTGCCATCTCTCCATTTCTCTGCCTCCATCTCTCCACCTCCCAGCCTCCATCTCCCCCATCTCTCTCCATCTCTGCCTCCATCTCCCTCCATCCCTCCCTTCTCTCTGCCTCCTCCCTCTCTCTCACACTGATATTCATTTGTGGTATATTCGGTTGCCATGGGAAACCTAAGAAAGAAGTGAGTGTACCCTTCAAGACTTCAGCATTTTCCCTCCTCCCTCCCTCCTGCTGCCCCCCTCCCCCTCCTTCTCTCCTCTTCTCCTCTCCCTCCCTCCCCTCTCTCCCCCTCGCTTCCTCACAGAAGGAGAGGACCTGGGTGAGAAGCTGCTATTGCCTGAGCTGGACCGGGACCGGACCCGAGACCCCACTGCTACTGCTGCCGCCGTGGGGACCTCCCTGAGACCAGGCCAGGGATAGAGCCTCGCTGGCTGGAGGGGCCCCCTTAGCCCGCAGACACCGGTAAGGATGGGGTCCTTCTGACTGTGTGTGAGTGTGTGGCTGTATGTGAGCAGGACTCACATGACCTGGCATCATGGACTGTCTCCTGTTTGTTTCTCTTCCTGCCCTGCCCGGCTCCCGCCCCCAGCTGTGGACACCCCCACCCGCCCTCCCCAGCTTCCCTTCCGCAGGGCCTGGGAGGCAGCTGGCAGAGCGGCAGGCCTTTTGGGGGGCTGGGACGGGTCCACCGCAGGGGTGGGGGGAGGGGAGGGAGCCCCACTCCTGCCCCTTGGCCCCACTGAGAGGAGCCTGGCCTGCCTGGACCGTGGCAGGGCAGGGGACTCTATGCAAGGGCTGGGCTGGGGGCCAGCTTCCGGGTCTCTTTTCATCCCCCCTGGAGGGCAGGGGCCTATCCATGGGGGCTGACTGAGGGATCCGCACGGACTGGGAGCAGAGAGATGCGGGGCAGAAGCCATCGGGGCCTGACCCAGCATCTGGGAATTTGGCAGCCCCAGGGAGAACATTCAGACAGTAGGAGGCCGCAGGCAGGCGGGAGCTGCTCCGTCTAGGCTGGGGCTGGTGGCTGCCCCGAGAGGAGAGGCTGTCACTGCCACCCGGCTGTGTTGGTGGTGGCCACGTGGAGGGAGCTGTGGTCTGGGCGCTGAGTGATGGTCGTTGCCTTGGCGAGGGACCCGCCTCTGTGGCGTTGTGGTCTCCAAGGAGAGGAGGAGCCAGAGGGAGGAGGCCGGCGGTCTGGGCTCTGTGTTGGTGGTTGCTAAGGAGAGGGAGATGCCGTCTCCAAGGCGAGGGGGTCCCCACGTGGAGGGGCCTTGGCTCTTGGCTGCCCAGGTATTGAGGGTCTGGGGGACGGCCCTGGGGGGGCTCCCTGAGGGGGGGTGGGGGCGTGGCGAGGGAGGGGCTGCTGCCGTGGACTTGGGCCAAGCAGGGTTCTTGGGGAGGGGGGAGGGGCTGTTGCAGAGCACAGTGGGCGGGGCTGAGCTGTGCCCGTCACTTCCCCAGGTGGGTGTTCAGGGGGGCAGCATGGAGACCTCTGCCTGTTTTTTCCTCTCACTTCTGTGGCCATGCTGTTCCGTCTCTGTCTCCTCGAGTCCTCTTCCCCCTCAGGGCCTCTGAGCGTACAAGTCCCTCCTCTGTCCTTGTCCCCCAATGACTTTGTCCCCATCGTTCGTGTGTGCTGTGCCTTTGAGGTGTCCGCTAGGGGAAGGAGCTTGTCCCCCACCACACAGTGGGCCTGCCTTGGCGCTGGGATTTGACGCCCCTGGGCACCTGTGTCCCCAGAGGTCCAGCTCCCTGGACCCGACTTGTCCCCTGGGAGCCTGCCCCTCCGTAAATGCCTCACTTGGAGTTGGCTGTCTTCCCTCAGACCCCAGGGAGTTTTCCAGAAGCAAACATTCCTCTTAAATAATCACAGTAGGAAGCAGCACCGAACAGTGCAGTCCTGGGTTTGAATCTGGACGCTGGTGCCCTCAGCTCTGCACTCCCGTGCCTCAGTTTCCCTCTCTGTAAACCGGAGGTGATCCGCACGGGTCTTGGGGTTGCTGTGACCCCTGGTGTGGTCCCCGGCACATGGAGACCCTCAGTCAGCGTTAGCCACCGCCGTCATCCTCATGTCGTTGAAAAATGATTTGAGAAACGATTAAGGACAGAGATGACTTCTCACCAGAGACCTGCCTCCTGGTGCCCTTCGCCATGACCCTTGACCTGATGTGGTGGCAGGAAGCGGGGCTGGAGAGTTGAAGGGCCTCCTGACAGTCACCACGGAACCGGGTGCTGCTGGCTCCCCGTGCCCCTGCCCGCCTGCCCCAGGGGCCCTGTGCACGCGCTTTCATCGGGCCGGTCTTGTCCAAGTCCCCTGCCTCCTGGCCTCCTTCCCGGGGGGCAGGTGTTCTGAGCCTGCTCGGCTGACCCTGGCCTGGGGCACAGCATGTCAGGCGAGTGGCCGGTGGCATACCGGAGTAACCGATTCAGGGCAAGTCTTTCCCACGACCAGGGGACAGGCCAGGCGGTGGGTGGGGAAGGATGTCCCAAGAGGAACATTTGAGGGGTTTTGAGGGTGCCAGGCAGGATGACTCTTTTTCTGAGTGACAATGACCAGGGTTCAGACCCTCATGCTGCCACTTTCTAGGCGGGTGGCCCTGGGCACGCTTCTGGCCTTGTGTGGCCTCAGCTT
Organism: Mungos mungo; assembly: GCA_004023785.1. NCBI lineage: Eukaryota > Metazoa > Chordata > Mammalia > Carnivora > Herpestidae > Mungos > Mungos mungo. The sequence goes on along the minus strand of PISW01004409.1, from coordinate 125,591 downwards.
TCCCATCTGTACAATGGATGTGATAAGACTGCCCTTCACTTTGCCCGGGTGCGGCAGGGGGATGACTTTAAAGCAGAGGGGGCTGCTGCCTGGGAGGGGGGGGGCTTCCTGGAGCAAAGAGGCTCTTTTGAACCCGTCAGCCCTTCTTCACGGTGTAGGTGACCTGCGGGAAGTGGGGAGAGCGCGAGGTCCCAGGCGGAAGAAGTGGGACCAACCAGGCACAGACCTCCCTTCCTCCCGAGAGACTTTCTAGCAGTCAGCGTTGTCTCCTCTCCAGGGGGCGAGGCCGTGAGCGCTCTGTGACCAGAGAGGCCGCAAAGGGCTGGCCGGATTAGGGTTTGGGATTGCAAGACCTCAGTTCACACCCGCATGTTGCTGGATATGGACTGCGGGGTCTCGGGAGCCTCAGTTTCCCCAGCTGCATAATGGGAGGAATAACAAGGAACTCAGACATGTGGAAGAGACAGGCTTTCCTTGAACCTGCACAGCAGCCTGTTTTCCAGAAAAGGGAAACGAGGCACAGGAGCTCACGGGGTCAACAGCAGTAACACCAACGGCTGCTCTTTCCTGAGGGGCCGCTCCACGCTCCTGGCTTCCCCTGGGCTCCGGGTCTCACGGAGTTCCTCGGCCTTTGCACCTGCCGTTCCTTCTGCAGGAGTTGCTGTTCCTTGTGTGCCCATAGCTGTCCTCCAGGCTGGTTACATGGCTGTCCCCCGTTCCGGTCAGTGTTGCCCCAGCCTCGGGCAGGCCCTCCCCGACCCGCTCTGTTTGTGGCTCTGGGCGGCTTACCTCTCTTGGTTTCCATCAGCCCCTCCTAAACCAGATGCTAATTTGCTTATTTACTTATTTACTATCTTCCCTTCCTCCCTTGTGGTGTCAGCTCCTGAGAGCAGGAGCTTTTCTGTCTTGTTCCCTGCAGTCTCCCAAGTGCTTTGAATAGGGCCTCGCACAAAGTAGATGTTCAGTAAATGTGTGGTGAATGCACTGACCCTGAAGCCGCCCTGGGATGCCTCTCCTGTCTACCCATTTTCCCCACAAGGAAAGTGAGGCTGGGGGGGCCTGGTAAGCCCGCTGTGGATACCCTGTAGGTGTAGATCTGATCCTGGATTGGGCTGACTTTCTGTTACCTTGCTGGGGGCCTGACCTTTCAGGCTAGAGAGTTTGGACTTCACTCTGAACGCAGAAAAATCACAGGAAGGCCCTTACGTCGGGAAGGCTCCTGCCATAAGGGAGAGTTTGGGCAGCAGCCTGAATTGCCAAAAGCAATCAGCGCAGCTGCTCACCAGCTCCGGGACTTTAGGCAAATTGCTTGACCACTTTGTGTCTCAGTTTACTTGTCTGTAAAATGGGGATGATCCCCTGGCTGATCTAGCCAGGCTTCCGGGAGGCCATGGGCTTTGAATTTCAATTTGTAGGCTTGACTCCAAGGGCCTCTCCCCAGGGTAGAAAAACAGTCTCTGTTGAATCACCCCAGTCCTGGGAGGCCGCTCTGCCCATACGTGAAAGATTTGAGCTTTTGACTTCTGAATAGGAAAAAGCCATTTTTCTGCCCTGCAGGTCCGCCACCCCCCCCCCCGCCATAAAGAGAAAGGCAAAGAAAGAAGAAAACTGGTTTTCTTCGAGCATGTACTATTAGCCAAGGGCATTCCCGTCTGTGTCCCTACTCACAGTCACAGCAGCCCAGGCAGAGGAGGGTGGTTATGCCCATTTTGCAGATGACCTCACTGAGGTTTGGGGAAATGCTCCGTAGGGCAGAGCAGGGCTTTGGAGCTCGGCGCAGAGGCTCCTGCCTGCACTGTGTTAGCCCTGGGGAGAGAGGACGGAGGCACCTGGGGTTGGTCTGCTCTAGGGTGACCCAGGGAGTGGGCTGTTGATCCTAGCCCCACCAGGATGGAGCTGAGAGAGCCCTGGACCCCAAGTTTGGAGGTAGGACCTCAAGGGGCTATGGTGTGAACAGCCTGCTCCCCGCCCCCCCCTCACTCCCCAGCCCCCTGCTGGCAGTGACACCAGCCCAGGGAATAGATCTGGCCTTGTGCGTGGTCCCAGTGGCTCGCTCAAGACCCCATTTGTTTGGGGAGGAGAAAGGGGGGTCTGTGGTACCCAACAGAGGTGGGATTCATAGACAGGGCCCGGGGGAGGGGAGTAGGCTGCCTGGTACGAGCCAGGCCTGGAGGAGGGCCAGGAGGGAGACAGGGGAGGAGGGGTCCTGCCTGTACCATTGGGGCAGAGTCTTGTACTCTGGGTGGGGGTCCGTGGGGGTGGGGGTGCAGGAGGAGGGCGGGGGGAGTCTCACCCTCATTCCTTCCTAGTCTAGGAAGGAGAGCATGGTGGCCCTGTCCTCAGGGAGGCCCTAGTCTTAGAGGGGAGAGGAGAGACTATGCCATCAGCCCCCTTCTGGAGGGGGATAGAGCCTTAACTCCTAGGATCCCTAATCTGAGGGTGGAGGTTCGATCTGCTTTATGAGTGTTGGAGGAAAGAACAGTCCCTCTGAGTGGAGGCTCCCTGAGTTCTGGGAAGACTTTCTGGAAGAGGCAGTCCCTAGGGATTGGCAAGCGGTTAGATTGAGGGCAGTGGCTACCGGAGGGCCCGTTCTGTGGTTGGAAGCAAAGCAAAGTGCGTTGAATCCCGATTCTGAAGGGCCATGTGTACCAGAGTCTCTCTCGGTTTGCTCATCTGTGAAATGGGGACATTGCCTGTGGACGGAGCTGGACTCCTGCAGGGGATAGAATGAGTCAGGGTTGCAGAGAGGAGTGTCTGTACACACTAGACCCATAGGGCTGCTGGGGGCTGCATGGTTGTTAAGACCTGACTAGAAGCTGCTGAAAATCCATCCCCCCTCCACCCCTGCCTCCACACTGGGTCACACACAGCTCAGCGGCTGGCTTCAGTCTTTACCAGCATAGGAGGGAGGGCAGGATCTGTGTGAGCTGTGAGGTAGAGGCAAGGGTCGTGGCTCTCCTTCCTGCCTCTGACTTGCTGTGTGGCCCTGGCTAATCCCACACCCTCTCTGGGCCTCAGGCTGAGACCCAGCTCCTCCGAGGATACGATCTGAGGTCTGTGGGGAGACACAGACCTTCCCCTCTGCACTCGGGGCTGGGCTTTAAGGATGAGGTGGGAACTTGCCAAGCACCCTGAGCACCCTGGGAGGAGACGGGCCGTGAAGGGGTGAAGAGCAGGCCCCCTGGATGGCGGTGACCTGGGGGAGCTCGAGCTGAGCGGAGGCTCAAGGAAGGAGGCCTTTCTTGCCTCTCCCAGACACTCTGGGGTGTTGGCTTGGGGTCAGTGGGTCCGAGCAGAGAAACACCTGGGGCTGTAGGATAAGGTGACTCAGGCACCTGGGTGGTCGTGCATTTGACTTCAGCTCAGATCATGATCTCAAAGTTTGTGCGTTCGAGCCCCGCGTTGGCCTCTGTGCTGACAGCTCTAAGCCTGGAGCCTGCTTCAGATTCCTTGTCTCCCTCTCTGGCCCTCCCCCGCTCTCTCTCTCAAATATAAATAAACATTAAAAATTTTTAATAAAAAAGATGGGGTGACACAGTGGTCAAGCATGTGGGCCCAGGCCTGGGTTCAACTCTAGATTCTACCCTAACAAGTTGCTATACTTCTGTAAAGTGGGAGTAAAAATAGCACCCACCTCCTAGAATTGGTCCTCTCAGATGCTCGGCACCACTCCTGAAATGCAGTGAGTGCTCCCGAAATACAGCGAGTGCTCCTGAATTGCAGCGAGTGCTCCCGAATTGCAGTGAGTGCTCCTGAAATACAGTGAGTGCTCCTGAAATGCAGTAAGTGCTCCTGAAATGCAGCGAGTGCTCCTGAATTTCAGCGAGTGCTCCTGAAATACAGCGAGTGCTCCTGAAATACAATGAGTGCTCCTGAAATGCAGTAAGTGCTCCTGAAATGCAGCGAGTGCTCCTGAAATGCAGGGAGTACTCCTGAATTGTGGCGAGTGCTCCTGAATTTCAGTGAGTGTTCCTGAATGGCAGTGAGTGCTCCTGAATTGCAGTAAGTGCTCCCGAAATGCTAACTCTACCTGCCGTTGGGGTTCCTGGCAGCAAGAGCGGGTAGACAGGCCTTCAGTGGCCATTCCTGCCACCGCCTCTCAGGCTGCTGGGGACAGGCTGTGGCCTCTGGAGTCCCGAGGCCTGCTGTGCCGGGCTGGGAAATGGAGGGGGGTTTGCCTGCCTGTCTGGCCCCTCCCACTCACCCCAGTGCCTGACGGACAGGATGTGGAAAGCCCTGGATTTTGTAGTAGGCGGTATGGGCTCCACCCCTGCTCATTCATCCCCTCGTGCCTCTGGGCAGATCAGTCTCCGAACCTCAAGCTTTCCATCTGCACAATGGGACAGAAGGCTTTTATGAGGATTGAGTGAGACCACTCGGGAAGGCCAAGGCCACACCCACTCCTTCTCTACAGGCCCTGCTTACCCGCCCTGTCACTGCCCTGCTCCACCCCTCTCTGATCAGGCCCTGGGGCTGGTGGCTGGAGCCGGGGAGGGGGCTTTGGGAAAGGGATTCCTGGCTTGGCTAAGATGGCAGCTGCCCCGGACACTCTGTCCTGGGTTCGGGTTCGGGGGGAGCTCCAGGGAAGAGGACGAGGCTGGCCTCAGGGACCCTCTAGGTCTGTGGGGCGCTTGTAGCCAGTGATGGGCCTGAGTGGGAGGGCACGGGGTGGGGTCTCCACAGGGGATCAGGACCCCGAGCGCTGGAGGGGCAGAGCCGCCAGGGTCTCCTTGGCCCGCACTCATGGGCAGGCTGACGCGGGGAGAGGCACTGGTGCCAGGTCACTGGGTGGTGAGTGGCCGTGCCGGGGCTAGAACCCGGTCCTGCAGCTGTCAGTGTGGGTCCTTCCACTTTCCGTGGTCCCTGGGCCTGAAGTGGCTGCTTCCGAGCGGGTCACCCAGAGCCTGCGCGGAGCTTTCTTGGCTCTGCATCTCTCTCACTCTCTGTGTCACCGACTCCCATCTCCAAGGCGGCCTTCGTGTCCCTTCCCCGGGCCACACAGGGGAGGCGGCCGGCCGGCTGCAAGCTGGGCGTGTGCATGTGTGCGCCGGGTGATTTTTGTGGGTTTGCGGAGTGTCGGAGCGTGTGTGTAAGGGACGGTGTGAGTGCACACACCCTCATTCTCACTAAGGAGCTGCCACGTGCTGTCTGTGTATAAAACGGAAGGAGGAGCTGGTGCCCCCTCCCTGTTACGGGTCGGGCCTGGCCGGTATGTCCGCGCAGCCGCAAACACGCGTGTACTTTCTGTTCTTACCCGCGGCCTCTACTCCTTCACGTGGCCCCTGACTCCGCACCCTGGGCCTCTCCCCTCGGGGATCTGCCTTGGCACGGGGTCCCCTTGCACGGCCATTTCCCTGCTGTAGGTGGCTGGGTTGGTTGCACGTTTTCCACACTCAACAACAGCGCGTGACTGAGCCGGGTGGGCTGCTCTGTGATGCGGGCCGGCTCCTTAGTGGGGATCTGCTCCTGAGGTTGACCGTGGATGTCTGGGTTCCCCTTGGCTGAGGGCTTTGGGGAGGACGCCCGTTCTGGACGGGATTCCTGCCTGTGGGGCTCCCTGGGACTTGGAGAGGGGCAGAGAGGGGGGCCCAGGAGTCAGAGAGTCCTCAGCTCTGCCCCTTGTCCCCTGGGCGGGGGCTGGGGGGGGACCCAATTCTCAGGCTGTCCACAGACTCAAAGGGAATCTTTGGTCCCTTTCATTTAACACCACGTAATGCTACGCTACCACCTGCTGGGCGCTGTTCTAAGAACTTTACAGAAACAAAATCCTCACAACAACCCAACAAAATGTCATCATCCCCATTTTACAGATGGAGAAACTGAGGTGCAGGGATGTTAAGGATCCTGCTCGCGGTCACATAGCGAGTCAGTGGTGAGACTGGAATTGGAACGTGGGCTGTCTGGCTCCCCGGGGCCCCGACTCCTAACCACCTGGCCGTGTCGAGCCCTTGAGAGGCTGCAGGGAGCAGTGCGGGGCCTGGGCCCGCCTGGTCCCCTGGTCTGAGCCTTGAGGGCGGTCCAGGAAAGTGGTCCCGGTGCATCGTAGGTGCGGCAGCCCTGGGATCAGGCAGGACTGGAGCGCCTACCTCGTCGCTTCCTGAGCAGGTCACTTGACCCTGCTGATCCCGCTTCCCCGTTTGTCGGACAGGCTGACAGTGCTTAGCTGGCAGGGCCGTTGTGAGAATTCGGTGCGGCGAGGCACAGGGGACGCTGGGTACACTGCGGGCACCCAGGACGCGTGGCCAGCCACGATGGCTCCGTGGCAAGGTTAGCGGGAGGCAGTTTAAGGGGTGGCCTGTGCCAGCAGAGGTGAGTGTGCGCCCTTGGGAGCCTTGATGGGGAGAGGCTGGGCCTCGGAGGGTGCATGGGCAGCGCCTCTCACCACCGGGTGCCCGCTTGGCCACCTGGTGCGTCTATCATGCTTCTAGATGCAGAGCTGGGACAGAGCGTGTGTCCGGGGGGCATACCGCCACCCCTGGGGTCACACATGTACGCACATAGGCACACCCACGATGCAGAAACAACCAAGAGTCCTCCCAACTTGTGAGGGCCCGTATAAAGCTCGGAGACCACCTCACCCTGCTGCCTCAGTGTTGCAGATGGGGAAACTGAGGCCCAGAGAGGAGAAGGGATTGCGCTGGGGCCCACAGTGAGTGCCAGTTTTCTAAGGTTACATTACTGGGCAGGACCTTTTGCAAGACTCGCAGTGACAAGCACTGCCTTTAGTAGCCTGTCTGTTCCCAGATGAGCCTACGTGTCCAGCGCAGAGTCTGGTGTGTGCGTAGTAGGTGTGGTGTGTGCATAGTAGGTGCTTGTATTGTAGGCGATCAGTAAGCATTTGTTGAATGAGTGATCTTAGCCATCGGCCCTTCCTGGTCTCTCATCGTAAAGTCTGAATTTCAGAGGGGCAGGGACTTACCCCAGGGTAGTGCAGGGAATTGAACCCAGGTGTCCTGGCTCCCAGTCCCAGGCCCTCTCGTTTTGTGCACTCACAACACGTGTAATGCACGTGCGCACGCACACACACACACACACTCAATGCACTCACTCGGTTCCATGATCCAAAAGCCTCACTCTGATCATTGCTCAATTTTCTAGCTTAGAAGTATCCATCTGTCCATCTCTCTGCCAAAGCCGTGGGCTGGACACCTAATGGGATGCCTGTTCTGGGATCTCCCCCAAGTCTGTGGCTGTCCCCAGGAGGGAGCAGGAGTCCTGGAACGGGGCTCTGGGAGGGTAGGGCCTGCCCAAGGGACCCTGCCCCAGGCACTTCGCTGCACTGTCCCCTCCTTCTGGCCATATCCACGGAGTCCCGCACCGAAATCACTGCTCAAGCATTCTGGTCCCCTCCATTTCTGGGCCATCTCAGGCTTTGAGGGAAGGGGGTGTCATTCCTAGGGACCAGCCTCTCCCCTCCTCCCCCAGGAAGCCTGCCCTAATGCCCGGGAGGATGGTAATTAGCATGAGGCAGGCTGATTAGCTCAGAAATTAAGTCTTTGTTTCCCTCGTTCCCCAGTTTCCCTAATTGAGCAGATGCAGAGTAAGGGGAGGGGGGGACTGCCAAGTTGGTCACGGGGCTGGGGGGGTGCCGTGTGGCTGTGTGCTGGATGCAGGAGGTGGTGGGGGTGAGGGGTGGGGGTGGGCACGGATAGGGGCCTGATGGGGGGGCTGCTAGAGGAACACCAGGGTGGGGGGTGCCCGTGGGCTGATATCTGGGGATCTGCTTGCCTGGCTCTGGGAGGGCATCACTACCAGGACCCCACTGGGGGCTTGTGGGCAACCATCCTTTCCTTCAGGTCTTCGCGTCCAATCAGTGATCATAACTGCTGTCATTTATGGAGCACCTGCTGTGTGCGTTCCCCGGGCTGAGCACCTTCTGGGGGTCTCCTTGTTCAGTCTTCAGACAATGGTGCAGGCGTGGGACCCCTCGTTTTTTAGGGCAGGCACCTAGGGCTCAGAGAGGTGAGGTGACTTGTCTGAGGTCCTACAGTTCAGAGTGGCCAGGGCAGGGCCCACACACAGGCAGTCTCATGGGGCCCTGTCCTGGGCTGGGGACGGAGGAGCGTGTGATCAGATGGTGGCCTGCCCAGGTCCTGGATGCTAGAGTGAGTGAGACCTTTGTCCTTCTTGTTTCTGGTCTGGAGGTCTCGGGTTATTGGGAGGAACATTAGCAACAACTGTAACAATGACCGCAGTGATGATTTATTTAGCACTTGCTCTGTACCGGCAGGTGACAGTGCTCACGCGTTTTCTTATGTCATGGCCACAACAATCCCACGAGTCAGGAGCAGATACCCTCTTTTTTTTTTAATTTTAAAAAATGTTTTATTTATTTTTGAGAGAAAGAGAGGTGGGGAGGGGCAGAGAGGTAGGGAGACACAGAATCTGAAGCAGGCTCCAGGCTCTGAGCAGTCAGCACAGAGCCCGATGCAGGACTTGAACCCATGGACCGAGAGACCATGACCTGAGCCGAGGTCGGGCACTGAACCGACTGAGCCACCCAGGTGCCCCTGGGCAGATACCCTCTGATCCCCATTTCACATTCCCAGAAGCTGCGGACTGGGGAGGTGAGGGGCCTTTCCTGGTCCCACAGTTAGTTAGTAAGCGGGGACCCACAGTTCAGCCCCAGGGCATCTGGCTCCAGGCCCTTCTTCCTTTTTATTACTATTAAAAAATTTTTTTTGTTTATTTTTGAGAGAGAGACAGAGTGTGAGCTGGGGAGGGGCAGAGAGAGGGAGACACAGAATCTGAAACAGGCTTCAGGCTCTGAGCTGTCAGTACAGAGCCTGATGCAGGGCCTGAACTTGGGAACAGTGAGATCATGACCAGAGCCAAAGTCGGATACTTTGGCTGAGCCACCCATGTGCTCCAGGGCCCTTCCTCCTCGATCAGCACTCCGTGTGGTCTAACACATAAGGGAGGTGCACAGCTCATTCTGGGTGCTCAACAAATGTTAGGTCCAGCCCTTCTCCCTGAAGGAGCAGGCTCCTTGAGATCCTGCCCCTCCGGGCGGGGCGGGGGGGGCACGGGAAGACCTTCCTCATAACAACCTATGCGATGGGGTTATTTCCATTTTACAGATGGGAAAGTTGAGGCTTGCTCAGGAAACAACTTGCCCAGGATCTCACAGCTGATGAGGTATGGGGACCCGGATTTGAACCCAAGCCATCTGGCTCCAAGTACTGCCATGCGGAAGGTCCCTGAGCAGCAGTGTCCATCCCAGTCCCTGGGCAGTGAGCGTTCTGGCCCAGGTCATCAGCCTCTGCTCTCGGGGCATGGGGCTCCACTTCCCTGCCCCCTCCTACCAGCCCTGAACAGGGGCCACCCAGTTTCTGTCCTCTGCCCTGCCTCTGGCCCCTTAGGCGTTGGGTATGGCCACCTGCTGATTGGACGTGTCCTTTGGTGGGTCCCTCTCACCCCTAAAACTTACTCCATCTTGGACTCCTCTCCCCTTGCGTCCTGACCCATTTGCTCCTTCTCTGAGGCTCTCTGTTCTCGGATGGCCACTACCATCCTTCAGCCTCTTGTCCTTGTCCTCAAGGTGACTTGTTGGTCCCTGAGCCTTGCTCTCACACCCTCCCAATCTCCTGGTCACCCGGCCACGTTTGGCAGTCCCTCAAAGGCTGCTGCCTCCACTTCTGTCCTTCCCGTTCACCCTGACCCTTCCACTGGGAGGACTCCCTAGGATGTCACTGGCTCCCCACTGTCCTTGGGCTAAGATTCAGAATCCTTACCCTGGCTTCTGAGACCTGCGGGGACTTGGCCCACCCTCTGCGCTCCTGCCTCGGGGCACCCTTTCCTCTCACGTGCCATTATCTGGTTTTCCTGGCCTCTATCCAGGGCCTCACACTGCCCCCCTCTGGGTCCTGCATAGAGGGTTCCCTTCCCAGGATCTCTCTGCAAAGCCTTCCTGGATCCCAGGACACTGAGGTCTCCAGTTACACTGGGAACGTCCCTCCAATTCTCCTAAAAGCCTTTCGAGCGGAGCGGTTTTGCCCATTTTGCAGATGGGGAAGCCAAGACTCAGAAAGCAAAGCTGGCGTCTGGCCCCGAGTCTCTCTCATTGTGGAGCCAGTGTTCGAGGTGTGCGCCTGTGGTTCGCTCATGCGCATACTTGCAGGCACTGGTGTCTGTTGTCTGTGCCCGCTGGTGTTTGGGCTGGGATGAGCTGCCCCCTTGGGAGAAGGGGGTCTAGAATAGTCTCTGGGGGCCAGGCCTGCTCATCCTTTGCGGGGCGGGGAATGCTACATGGGAACGTGGGGCGGGGCGTCAGGCCCTCACCAGCAGCCACCCCCCACCGACAGCCTCCTAGCTCCTCCCACTAATCTCCCCTTCTCTTCAAAACAGACACCCGTGAGCCCAAACCTCCCATCCAGCCAAGGCACAGATGGAGTCGGAATTAATTAGTATGGTTGCCAGGGCAACTGGACCCAGGTCCGTGGTCTTCTTCTCTCGGCCCGCCCCGCCCAGGCCCCGCCCCTCACGCCCAATGCCCCACCCTTCTCCCCCTGCTGCCGCTGGGGGTGCTTTGGGGACCTTCCCCAAATGGGGAGGTGGTGGATGGGGATGTCCAGGAGCTGGGTGCGAGTTTGCACTTGGCGGCATTTGGCTTGGTGGCACCTTAGGTAAGACGTGCGAATCTGGGAGCTACGCTTTGTTCAGTAGGAATGGACGATGGCTGGACCTGTCCGGGGAGGGGCATTGAGGGGACCATTTGAGACTGGTGAGAAAGCACCTGAACTTGAGACCCGTTGAGACTAGGAGTGCGTCGGCAGGTGCGCTGCGATGGGGAACACGTAGGGGCAGCCAGCCTCTATGGTCCCCAACAGTTTCAGGGCTGCCTCCCAGGCCACAGGCTCTGGACTCCTTTGTGCTCCTCTGTCCTGACCTTGTTTCTCTCATCCTCGGAGCCTCATCGGGGCACCTGTAGCCAGGTTTGGGTTCTCTGTCCTTGCCCATCAGTCTGCCCATCGGTCCACCTGCTGTTTCGTCCTGGGTAGCCTTGGGCAAATTACTTCGCTTCTCTCTGCTTCTGCCTCCTTGTCTGAAAAATGGACAGAGTAGCACCCATCGGGCATATTCTGCACCCACCTAGCCCCCAGCGTGGTGTGTAGTCTTTGGTAGCTACTCGATTGTTCCTTGTGCCACTATTGGATGCAGGCCAGGGAGAGGGGCCCCGAGGAAGACAGAGGGGACGGAAACCCCACCGCCCTCTTGGGGAAGTTGAGGCACAGACTGAGATGACCGTGTTGATGGGTGTGGAGGACTCCCACCCCACCGTCTTCTCTCCGAACAGCACCCTGCGTCAGAAATCCATTCCTCCTCCTGCTTGGGCCTCAGTGTCCATTTCTGTAAGATGGGGGATCATGGGGACGGAGCTGGTGGGAAGTGTGGCTGAAGTGGGTTGGGGCCATGGCTTTTTATGCTTCGTGCCCGCAGAGGAGGAGGCTAGTGTGGAGAGACGAGGCGCCGTTTCCGGCCCAGGCCGTTCCTGGAGGGGCTCTCAAGGTGGAGGATGTAGAGGGGCCCTCAGGGGAGCAGGCCTGCACTAGCCCCATCCCCCCGCCCTTGGAGCCTCCGATGCTGGGCTCTGCCGGCATGTGGCATGTAGGAGTGCCACCCTAGCTGGGCATACCCATCGCCGGGGTGGGATGAGGCTCAGGGCAGGCCTCGGCTCCTGCCCCGCCCACCACCCGCCTGGTCCCGAACACACTGAGCTCACGGAGGCCAAGCCCGTCTCTCCCGCCACCTGGCTGATGGGCCCTTTGCTCTTCCGTGTGCCAGGGAGACGCCTCTCAAGCTGGCACCGTGGGGCAGGGGGGCAGGAGAGAACAAATGGGCTCGGACTGGCGACTGGACTCCCCCTGGCCCCACGGCGCCTCCCTCGGGGACCGTGGGCACCTTGCTGGTTCTCCGTGAGCCCATTTCCTCATCTGTCATCTGGGCCCGATGATGTGTTCAGTCAGAGCTCCAGCTGGAAAAGCCTTTGCGAGGCATAAGGCAGCGTGGCAAACCCAGGTGCCCGCGGGGGCCAGATCACTTAAAGTTTCGATGCCCGGCCGGAGTGAGGCACTACGGTGTGGTGGGGCCTGTGGCAAAGGCCAGACTCAGGCTCTGCCTGATGGTATCAGACTACGATTCTTTTTTTATCAACGGTGGGGAGCTGGGGAGCGGGCCAACAGCACCGATCCTGCGCGGCTGCCAGCTCGCCCCAGAAGGCAAACTCTACAAATGGATTAGCTGGGGGTATTTAGCTCTCCTTTACATAATAACAAGGGCTAACATTTATTGAGGACTTGTTCTGCGCCAGGAGCGAACTAAGCACTTTGCTGGGATTATCTCGTTTGATCCTCACACCAACCCCGAGGCGAGGCGGTGGGCAGGGTGCAATTGCAATGCTTGTAGAGGAAGCAATTACACCAGAGAGGTTAAACCGGAGCCCAAGGTCACACAGCTGTGGTTTGGGGGCGAAGGGGGGGGCGGAAGCAGGGTCTCCCCTGGGAGCCTTCCGATTCCTTCTGGGGAGGTTTCTCCTAGCCCAGAGGGTGGGGGGAAGGAAGGGGAAGACCCACTTGGCTGGCAGACACCCAGACCTGCAGCTTTGGTTTCTCTCGCAGGGGAGGCTGGGGGAGGGAGGAGCAGCAAAATTAAACAAACGGAGAGTGTTGTGGAGCTGAGGAAGAATAACTTATTTTTTATGAGCTTGTTAACATTTGTGAAGTTAAGTAAGCAGAAATTTATGCCCTTCATTTGCATGCATTAAAGGGAGGGCTGCCTGGGCCCCAGCGTAGTTACCCGGAAACCTCATGCTTCCCAGCGCTGCTGGCCACCCCCCCGCCCCTCCCCGCCCCCCTGCCTCATATTAAGCAGCGCCCACATACCACGGAGGGTTTGTTTTGGTTGTTGGTGGGGATTTCTCCGGATCCAGCTGCGGCCATGTTGTGACGCCCCACTGTGTGCTTGTCCCAGCCGACGGGGGCTGCGGCTGTCCTTGCCGTGTCGTGGGGCCGCTGACCTGGCCGCCGTCACAGCAGCTTGGCCCTTAGTTCGGAGGCTGGATGTTCTAGATGCTGCTCCCGGCCTCCCCCGGGGCCTCGGAAGGTTCTGAAGGCCCCAAGACCGCCAGTGTTGCTGCTCAGCAGTGGTGAGCCCCGAGGGGCGTTGCTTCAGCTCTCCGGGTCTCAATTTCCTCGTCTGTAAAATCCCTCCTGACGCGGCTCGTCTGCGATGACATTGGCTTGGGCGGTGGCGTGCCCTGTTTGCGAGCTGCCCTGGCTCTTTGGGGACCCTTCGTTGCCAACAGACCCGAGAGCTGGGTGGTCCTTCTTCTGGGAGGCCTGACTGGACGCCTGGACCTGGTCTTGGGCACCTTGTCCTGCGGCCCCCGGGCTTCCCCACACCCTGGCCTCACCCCTGCAATTACTGGTCCCCTGTAATTACTCCCTTCCAGCTGTGAGCCACCTCAGGGCAGTGCCTCAAGTGTCCCCATCCCCAGGGCCCGAGAAATGGTACGAAAGGAATGAGTGAATGAAGTCTATGACCCCAGCCTCCGCCTTCACTCTTTCTGAATTAGAAGTCCCTTCGAGGTGTGTCGTGATTTTATGGTTTTAAAAGCACTTTCGGGGACGCCTGGGTCACTCAGTTGGTTAAGCGACCAACTCTCGGCTTCGGCTCTCGGCTCAGGGGTGTGGGATCGAGCTTTGCGCTGGGTGTGGAGCCCGCTTAAGATTCTCTGCCTCTCTCCGTCCCTCTCCCCTGCTTGTGCTCCAGGGCTCTCTCATGCTCTCTCTAAAATAAATAAATAAATGAAAGAGCACTTTCAGGCCAGTGCCCTCATTTGATCTCTACCTTTCGATGCCCCTGCGATGAAGACACAGCAGGTTACAGGTGGGGAAACCAAGGCCCAGGTGGAAGCGTGCAGACCCGGCCCTCACCCCTTCCTTTGTTCCTTCAAGGGAATTTCTGAACTCTTGCCCTGGGCTAGGCACTGGCCCAGGAGGGGATTCTGCCTTCCAGGGACTCAGGGGCTGTCCTTGAGAGGCAGGTGGGGCGGAGGTGGGAGGGAGCTGAGGAATGGGGGGAGGCGTGGGGGGGGCGTGTCACTGCATCTCTGAGGGCCCCAGTCTGTCGTCTGGTCTCGGGGATGACAGCTGAGACGCTTGCGGTTCTGCTGGGCTGAGATCCTCAGCAGTTCACCAGGCACCTGCCAAGAGCCCTTGAGACCTCGGGGCCGCCTGTCCCCCGGCCCTGTCCACGCAGCCCCTGCCCATCCGGGAGGCTGAGGGGCTCTGTGGGCACCCCTGTCTGGGCCTCGGGAGGAAGTGGCTATCCCCCCTCTTGTCCCTGGGCCTGTGACCATGGGGGTCATTGTCTGGACACAGCGGGGGTCCGCCTTTGGACAGAAGGTGATGTCAGACTGGATCTAGAGGCAGGAGTGTGGGGAAGGGAGCCAAGAGCCTGAGGGGAGGTGGGACGGGTGTAGATTTGTGAGGGGCTGGTCAGCTTCTGTGAATGGGGTTATTCCATTTCGGGGGGGGGCTCCAAGTGGGGGAGGCTGAAGCTGCAGAGGATGGAGAGGTCACCAGCCCTGCCTTCCTTTCCCATCTTCTCCCTGCACCCGGCCCCTGCTCCCCCTCCCCCTTTCCCAGGACCTGCTGGCTGGGCTGGGGATGGAGGGCTTGGCCTTAGGAGGCAGGGGGGAGCCAATTTGGGGCCTTTGTTGTCCCCTGAGTGCCTTGGTTTCTGCATCTGTGCCTTGCTGATAGTGCTAGTTCATGCCCTCCTCCCGGGGTTTCTCGAAGGTTCGCTGAGCTAAGGGCCACAGGCGAGTGTTTAGTCAATGCCCACAGGTCTGTGTACCCAGGAGGAGCCAGTGCCTTGGAAGGTGGGGCCGGAGCCTGGCCCGCGAGGGGAGGGGTGAAGAAATGAGGTCGGGCAGAGTGTGGATTTTATTCAGACGGACCTGCGGGGAGTCAGCAGACAGGTGAGGGTGGCTTTGGGAGGAAGGTGACAGACAGCCCCTGAAGTAAATAGTTCAGGTGTGCAGCGGGAGGCTGGTGGAGGCGGGGAGAAGGGGCCAGATCTGCCCTGGCCGTTGTGGCCTGATAAACTTGTTCAGTTGGCCTCCTGGAGCTCAGGGAGGGTACAGGAGGGAAGTGCATTTATTCAGACAGTTCACCAGCATCCAGTATGAGCCAGGCATTGTGAAAGGTGCCGAGAGTTTGGGGGTGAATGACCCCACAGTCAAGGGGGGAAGGCAGATGAGGCTGAGTGATGCCCCGGTGAGCTGGAGGGCTTCCCGTAGGAGGTGGCTTTGAATCCTGCCTGAGGAGTAGTGTTCATGAGGTGGGGGTGAGGCAGAAGGGGTCGTGGGCGTTGCAAAGAGAAAGGCCGATGGGTGTGAAAAAGCCTCTGCGAGTTCCAAGGAGGGTGAGAAGCTCATACTAGGACCTGGGATCTGGGGAGGAGGATCCGGGAGTCTGGGGAGGAGGCAGGGTTTGGTGAGCCCCTTCCGGGCCAGGAGAAGGAGTCCGATCCGTGCAGGGAGCAGGCTGGGTGCTTGGACACAGGGGTGTGTGGTGCAGGGCAGAACAGAGCTAAAGAATTGGGGAGGGGACTTCTCAGCGGCGCTGTTCAGAATGGTGGGATCAAGGCTGGAGGAGGGATCAAGGGAGGAGCCTGGGAGGCCCAGTGCACACGTGTGCCTGCCTGTGCGAACAGGCAATGGGCAGTGGTTTCTCCATAGCGTCCTCCTCCATGGCGCTGGAGGCCAGACTGGCAGAGACGGGGCCAAGTCACATCACGAGGGGTCTTGAACTCTGTGATAAGGACCAGGGAGGCATCAGAGGCCCCTGAGCAGGGCCTTGACCCTCCAGCCTGCTTGTGCTTTCAGGATGTTTCCTCTGGCAGCCTGGGCAGAGGATGGACGGGGGCAGGGTTGTCTGGGCAGACCCTTAGGAGATTGCACCTGCCTGGGGACCTTCCGAGGGTGTGGTGGCAAGGCCTGGGGTGGCCTAGCATAGGGAAGGCTCAGTGGAATCAACTGGTGGCGTTTGATCAGGGCTGTCAAGGGCACAAGAGTTCTGCTCCTCCATGGAGGTGGAAGGGAGGAGCCAGCAGGTGGCTGGCACAGAGGTGGGGGAGGCCTGGCTCTTCTGGATGCCTTTGAAGACTGAAAGGGAAGGGCTGAGCCGGGGAAGGAATGTCATTAATGAGCACCTACCCCCTGTGAGGCTTTCTCTCCCCCAGCGCCCCCGTGCACCCCGGCTCCACACTTAAAACAGTTGCTTGGCTCTGGGCGGGTCCTTTGAACCCCGCACCTCCCTTTCCTTGTCTGTAAAATGGGGAAACTGTTAGAAGCTGCCGCGGTGGTGTCGCTGTGAGGATTAGGTGAGCTAATCCACCTGCAGCCCGGCCTCGGCCGCGTTCCACGGTTAAGTAGTTAATTAGCTGTGTTCATTACAACCTCATTGAGCACAGCACGCCTGCCAGGCGGCCCGGAGGCATCCGGACAGCTGAGGACTCGGCTCTGAGCAACTGTCCAAGGCCACACCGCGAGCAGGGGGCATGGAGCAAGGGGCTGCATCCGCGGCGTGTGGGACCGCCGACTCGGTGCGCTTTCCTCAGTGCACTGACCTGTAAACTGCCCTGCCAGGAATGCTCTCAGGGTCCAGTGCAAGGACAAGTGGGCAGGAGTCCACGTCTGATCCCTGGGTGAGTTGGCGCTCACCAGGCGTGAGACCTCAGGTCAGCTGCTTGCTCCCAGAGCCTCGGTTTTCTCATCCGTTAATGGGGCCCCAGGTGCCCCCTAACGTCAGTTCTCTCAGACCCCTAGAGGGCTCTTTTCCCTGCTTCTGTGCCCTGCCTGACGAGGCTCCCTCGAGTGGAGTGAGGCCAAGGTGGACACAGGAGCCGCGGTGTTGGCTGAGGCCCTAATGGTCATAACAATAATGATAAGGGGCTGGGAGGCCCTCTTGTCTCCAGTAGTAATAATGAGCACTCCTCAGCATGTGGGTGGGTGGGGACAGAGACCAGCTGGTAATGACACATGGCGGGGGGGTTGGGGGGGGAAGTAGGGGCGTTGCTGGGTGATCCTTTGGCTTTTTCAATTGCCACACCCTGGGCATCTCCTCTGTGCCAGGCCCCCTGCTGGCAGTGGGGACACAGAGGGGACACATTGCTGTCTTGGCCCTTGGGGAGGGAGATGGAGGCTGCTTAGGGGGACGCCTCTTGGAGCTGGTGACCACGGGGTTGCTGTGGAATGGTGAAGACAGACCTAGGGTTCAGGGCAGGCTTCCTGGAGGAGGCGATGGCTGAGCGGAAGACAGTGGGGGTTCACAGTGTTGGTGGCGATTGCGGGGAGAGGGTTCCTGTGCCAGCATGGAGAGGGGTGGGCGGGCCCTGTGGTGGAGCAGGAGGTGGGGTGGGTACAGTCCGCCTCCCAGAAGCTTCTCACACCAGTAAAGGGCATGGCCTCTATCCCTGGGCCTTCAGGGAGCCCCGAAAAGAGTTTGAGCAGGAGAGGAAGCATCAGAATTGCTTTCTGGAAGACTCTTTCTGGCTGCCGTATGGAGGGGCTCCAGAAGGCCGCGGTGGGCAGCTGGGCAGGCGATGGTGGCAGCCTGTCCTGGCGAGGTGGGGAGCAAAGGACACATGGGGGACACTTTGAGGACAGAAGTGGCAGATAATCTACCAGGGGAGAGGGGAGGGCTTGAGGGTGCTGCGAGGTCTGTGGCCTGAGCAGGCAGATGGGGGGTGGTCACCTTGACCAGGAGGAAAGAAACGGGTGGGCAGGTGGGGGCCTGTTACGGAAGGTGACCTGGCCTGGCAAGCCTGGGGCGTCCAGGGGTACCTGGGAAGAGGAGGCAGCTAGATGCAGGCAGGCGGGAGACAGAGCCTGGATGAGGGGCAGGAGCGTTTCAGGGGCTGGGGCAGGAAGGGGCACCCTGGAAGGAGATGGTGCGTGACTTGGGCCTCGGGCTCCTCACGTGGTACACGTGACATGCTCTAAGGGGGCTGCCAGCTCTGACCTTGAGCAAGGTCCCCCAGAGGGTCAGATGGTGGAAAGGGCGAGGTTCCCTGGGGCGGGGGTCCCCATAAGCAGCAGCTTTGATCCTCGGTACGGGTGCACTGATCGAGTTAGCTTGGCCAGAGTGTACTGAGCACCTTCTGTGTGTCACCTCCGTGTTGGGGGCTGGGACGGAGCGGGGACTCGGCCCCGCCCTGCCCCCCCAGCACTCACGCTGGTGTGTGCGACCAGGAGGACCCCAGAAGGCCAGGGTGCTACTCCTCTTTAAGCAGCCCCCATGCGTCCGTGACAACTCAGGTTGTGTTATAGGAGAAAGTCGAGGTCGGCTACTTACAATTTGTGGGAGCGTTTCTTTAAGCGGCAGAAATCTCCAGAGGTGCGTGTTGGGTTTTCCATTTGCCTGCGTCCCCGCTCTGAGCCACGAGTTCATCTTTTTTTTCTTACTCCGCATGCCAGGCAAACAGTAGGTGCTCATTAGATGTGGAAGGTCTGGCTGGCAGGGCGCAGCCCCCTGAGGGAATCCCCAGCCCCCTTGGGGGGCAGCACATCAGCAGAGGCGCCAAGCCCTCCCGGTCAATATCAGCCTTGGTGTCTGGAGCTCAGCCAGCCACGCCCTGACCTCTCTCTGGCTGCCTGTGGACAGCCTTGGTGACACGCTTGGTGACAGCAGGCAGCGCCTTGCACCCTGCTTGTCCCTGCACTTGCCTCTCCCCACCCTGGGTCTCTTGTCCCCAGAGACCAGCCTGCCAGCCCAGAGCCTGTAGGCCCGCAGGTTCGTGGGTAAAGTGCCACTGCCTTGTTTGTCTCGTCCGTCTCTGACACACAGAGACGCTGGGGCCCGAAAGGGAAGGGCCCAGCTCAGGTCCTTGCTGTCAAAGAGCAGGGAGGGAGGTGGGGCCAGACAAGTGGGCACCTTCCCTGCCCCAGGATGCCCCAGGCAGCCGATGACCTGGGAGGATTTGAGCAGAGCTGTAGGGACGGGATGGCTCGGTTTGTCTCACGCTCTCCCACTTCTTAGCTGTGTGCCCTTGGGCACGTGGCTTCACCACTCTGGGCCTCAGTTTCCTCCTCTCTCCAATGGGTATAATGAACAGTGCCCATCTCACAGGGCTGGGCAGACGGTTGAAGGAGTTGATCGCGTAAAGGGCTCATGAGGGTTGGGCATGTAGGTAGAGCTTGGGCATGGACGGCAGGTGAGCCTTGCTGGCGAGCCGTGGGACCTGGGAGGCCGCCTTGTCTTTCCAAGCCTCGGTTTCCTCATTTGAGAAAGGGGATGGATGAGCTTTACCCTCTCATCCTGTTGGGTGGGGGGCTGCGTCTGAGCGGTGAGGTCTATCTGGCCGACCAGGCTCCCTGGGGGCCCTGACCGCAGCCCTGTGGGTTTGCTGTCTTGACTTGACAGGGAGATTCGTTCAGGCCACAGGATTCCTGTGCTGACTGCCAGGGCTGGAGCTGCAGCGGAGAATGCACTGTGCTTGCCAGGTGGCCCCAGTGGCGCGGGAGGGACAGACACCTGTCACAGATGAGAACAGGGAGTCGCTGTGGGAGGGGGGGAGGGCTGCCTTGGAGGAAAGCCAGAGGGAGGGGCTGGAGTGGGCAGCCGGCCAGGCCTCGTGGCTGCCTTGATCTTCAGGAGGACTCACGGCTTCAGCCTGGGAATCATGGAAGCTTCTGGAAGTGTTTTAAGAGAGGGTCTCTCCGTGGGTCCACGACGGACGGCGTTGTGAGAGGCTGTCTGGCATCTGAGCGGAGGGGAGGGAGGAACGCGGGGGACACTTGAGATGCTAGCCGGCACTTGTCATCTGCCATCGGTGGCTTGGAGGGACACGTGCGTGGCCTGGACAGGTGTCAGGATGGATTGGAGGTGAGGGATGGACAAGACAGAGGGCGGAGTCCCAGCGGGATTCAGATGATGGGACTGAGCACAGAGAAGTGTGGTGACAGGCCCCCAGTCACACAGCCAGTGGGTCAGGGAGCCCAGGGTCTGTAGGCAGCAGCCCTACTCAGAGGCACCGGAGGGGCGGAAGGCAGGTCAGAGCCCGCAGGGGAGACGCCATTCGCCAGAGCTCAGCACGGAGAGGAGCCAGTCAGGGAGGGCCGGAGGCTCTCCGCAGGTGGGGGCTGAGCATCCCGGCTCCAGGTGGCGAGTGTGATGGTGAGGAGCTCAGGACTCCGAGTGCGAGAGAGCCGGGTTTGCAGCCGGCATCAGCGTTTCCCGGAGAGACGGCCTTGGCTGCGCTGGCCTCAGTTTCCCCATCTGTAAAGTGGAGGTTGTTCCGAGATGGATGGGACAACGCAGGGCTTAGCACAAGGCCTGGGGGCCGTGGCCCCTCTGACCTGGACCACATCATGGTCTGCCAAGCCAGCTTAGCTCGGGGACAGACCTGACCCTTGAGTTGGTGGGCGGTGCCTGGATCCGAGGCCCGCTGGCTGTGAGGTGCAGGCTGAAGTGCGAGGGGAGGCCGCTGGTGGGGAAGGCGCAGGAAACCCCCAAAGGGGATGGGCTCCCGCTTGGTGGAGAACAGAGGGTTGTGTGAGCCGAGAGAGCCACATAAGTGCAGGGAGGCGACAAAGGAGTCTGAGAAGGATGGGGCGGCCCGAGCCGGGCGGCGCTTAGAGACTGTCCTCTGCCTAGTTTTACCAGGTAAGCGTGCAGGAGCCCCAGAGAGGGGGACGGCCTGGCTCAAGGTTGCACAGCAGCTGGCCCTGGGAGCAGACTTGCTGCCTTGGAGGCCTGGATACCGCCCCCCTCCTCTGTGAAGGAGGGAGGTGATCATTTGTCAGGGGAGTTTAATAATGAATAAAGTCGAAGTGTCTTTAATGCAGGCAGCAGGCCCGAAGTAATAAGGGGCCCTGTATTAATTCGGAAGTTAATGAATATGCAGGTGTGTCTGAATGATTAATGGGGCTCCCAAGGCTTTGGAGAGGGGTGCGCGAGCTGCTGGTGATGGAAATATGAATATTGCATACATCTGGGAAGCCGGATAAGCTGGGGACCAGGGGGGGGCATTAATGCACCAGGAAGGACTCTAGTAGCCATCAAGGCTGAATTTATAGCCATTCTGGGGCAAATATATGGTGTCCTGGCTAAGTGTGCTCATTTTTTTTTACTGTGTGATCTTGAACAAGTAAGTCACTTAACCTCTCTGAGCCTCAGTTTCCTCATCTGCCGAAGGGGTATGAAACTAGTACCTGGTTCCTAGGTCCTTAGCACAGGGGCAGACACTGCTGCAAACACCTGATTAAAAAAAAATCATAGACTTTTTAGGAAGGAGGACAGAAATGGCTGAGAAAGGCCAAAGAAAGTATAACAGTAACAGTTAAATTGCCTTGAATGGGGACAGCACATTACAGTTTGTAAGGGGGGTGTGTCTCTCATTGCTCTAACCCCGCTTTGCTCCCCGCAGCAGCTGCATGGGACAGTGGGGTTGGGTCTTAGAGAAGCTGAGGTCCAGAGAGGGCCGGTCACTGCCCAAGCCACCAGCCAGCAGGTGCAGAGTCGGAGTCGAGCCTCGGCCCGGGTCGACACCCTTGATCATGAATCTCAGAGGGGGTGGAGGCGGAACCATCAGTGAGCAGGAGGGTCCCACGGTTTCCCTAACCGAGTACTTGTTGGGGCTGGGGTTGGGGGTCCCGCATCGCCCCTCGGAGCTTCGTTTCTCTACCTGGCACACGGGGGTCTGTCTGCCACCCGGGGCTGGGTCGAAGCTCTGATGACAACATGGCACAGGGGTCCCAGGCCCTGTGAACGTCATCTCGTGTTGCGGGGAACAGCTGTCCTGGGGCTTCGCCTGCACTGGCCCTGTCTCGTATCGGGGGCTGTGGGTGCTTGCAGCTTGGGGTCCTTGGACACGCTCCTTGGAGTCTCTCAGCCTCAGTTTCCTCATCTTGCGAGTGGGCATAACAACATGGCTGGTGTGTCTTCAGCATGCGGGCCTGGCACACAGTCGGTGCTGGTGTCGTGAGCTCCTTTCTGCCCCTTCCTCCTGCCCCAGGCCCACGTCACGGCCCCGCACACGGGTACCCTTGTTATATGCTCCCTTGGCACCTTATTCAGCCTTTGAGCCTGTGAACATTTATTTTTTTTTAATGTTTATTTTTGAGAGAGAGACAGAGCACGTGAGAGGGGGCGAGGGCAGAGAGAGGGGGGACAGAGGATCTGAGGCGGGCTCCGTGCCGACCTCAGTGAGCCCAATGCGGGGCTCGAACTCACAAACCGTGAGATCGTGACCTGAGCCGAAGTCGGACGCCTGACCGGTGGAGCCCCCCAGGTGCCCCAGAGCCTGTGAACATTAATGGAGTGTCTCCCGGGCGGGCCCTGGGTTTACAGGCTGAGGGAGACCCACCCACCCTGCCCCTGCCTTTGGCAAGATCATGGTCTAGGCAGAAGACAGGTGTGATGCCATTTTCCTGGATGCAGGCTGGGATGGGGCACAGGAGCCAGAGGATGGTGTGGGCAGGGTTGGGGGACAGGTGCTCCTTTATCTGTCAGGCTTCCCCCTTGGCCTCCCACCCGCCGCTGTCTCTTAGCTGTGGGTCCTCGGCTCCCAGCGGGGGGTACCCGCAGGACGGCTGGTGGAGCGAATGGTGGAGTGAGTGAATGGATGCCTGGTGTCTAGGCCCCTGGGCTCTAGGCCAGGGGACAGAGGAGCCACAGCCGAGCTGTCCCAGGTGTGTTCGGGGGGGCCTATATTGTGTCCTCCCCTTTTCCTTCTCTGGGGTCTGGTCTGGGCCCTGGAAGATACCCCTGACTGGGCTGGAGAACTGAGGGTTATTGGGTAAAGAGTCTGACCCGTCATGGTCCTGGTGTATAGCCTGTGTTGACAGACGAAGAAACTGAGGCTGGATGGGGGAGGGCTGTGGGGCAGGGTTGGGGTGGGAGCCCCCGCCGGGCCGCGCCCGGTGTGGCCCTGCGGCGCTTGGCCTGGCTGTGTATTTATAGTTTGTGCTGATCTATATTAACACCAGGGCCTGCAAAAGAGGCCTTTGCAGCCTCTGGATCTGAGGCTGGCTTTGAACCCCCTGGGGGCTGTGGAGTCAAGCTTACCCCCCATGGGAAGGGGGAGAATGTGGCTTCTCATCTTGCCCTTCACAGCCCTGGGGCTCATGCTGGGCCTTTTGCCTGGAGAATCTTGGCCAGCCCCGGCCTGCGCTCCAGCCACCCTTGGGCGGGTTCGAGATCTTTGTCTAGGAGGCTGTTATGCCTCGCTTCCCTCCAGCTCTGCAGGGAGATGGGGTTCGCAGCACGGGCTTGAGGGCACAGGCCCCGCGGCCTCGGGCGAGCCGCCCCGCTCTGAGCCTCAGTCTCCTCATCTGTGCAGTTGGGCATAATTCTCACCTGGCTTTGACGTCAGGCGCTGAGCATTCGATGCTTGTGAGCTGGGAGTCGGTGTTCACACTCCTCGCACCTCTTCTGGTCCTCGCCACAAGCGGTCCTCAGAGCCTGTAGGGACCGGAGTATTGTCTTCACTGGACACACGAGGCCGTCGAGGCCCTAGGGGTGGCATAACTTGGCCAGGGCTGTGCTGCCTCTCGGGGCAGAATTCAGCTTCCTCTAAGTTCGAATGTTCTGGCTTCCCGGACCCCACCTCCTTCTCAGGGCCCGCGGGGTCCGCGGGGCAGGCCGGACCCCTTACCCTCCCACCTTGGTTCCCACCCCCGTTGCCATGGGGACAGATCCACTAACTCTATCCTTCTCTTACAGAGCAGAGACGACTGGCCGCCCTGAGCGCAATTCAATTCAACAGACATTTACTGAGTGCCTACTATGCGCCAGGCCTTAGGCTAGGCACTGGGGTGGGGGAGCAGAGAGGAAGATGGGGTCCCGTCCTCAGGTAGCTCTGGGCTGGGGGGCTGGAAGCAGCAAAGATACCCTGGGTTCAAATGTATCCCTGGAGAGCTGCTGTCCCTCGTCTGTGCCTCAGTTTACCTATCTATAAAATGGGGGAAGGGGGAGGCGGTGGGGAGCGGTGAAATGACCTCTAGGATCCTTCCAGGATTCCATGGGGATGGAATCAGGGGACGGGGGCAGAGCAGGGAGACCACACACCCCCTGGCACAGAGGAAATACGAAGGCTTTTCGGAGGAAGAGGCATGAGGTCTGGGCTACAGGGGCTGGGGCAGGGTGGGAATGGCACCCCGGGCTCAGGAACAGCATGAGCGAAGACTCAGAGGACATCCACCCACCTGCATAGGTTATGAAGGGGGGACATGGGGTCCGAGCTGGGTAGGGGAGGGGCCCAAGGGCTACATGTCGGGGTGTGAGCTCTACTCTGTGGGCCGCTGAGGGTGGAGAGTCAGGAACAGACGGTCCTGCTTTGTCCTGCCCCCCTTCTCCTCTCCTGTCCCCCCCGGGGGTGCACGTCAGGATGTTTCCACAGAACTCATGGCCGTGGTAGTGTCTGCACCGAGCTGGGCCCTTCACACTGTTGGGCCCCATCGCACCCGTATAAAGTGGGCATTAATGGGCCCAGTTCACTGATGAGGACACTGAGGCTGAGAGAGGGAAGCTTCTCCCCCAATGTCATGATCGGATCCCCAGAACCCCTGCGCTTCTCTCACCGAGGAGGGCCTCCGTCCGGTGCGGTAGCTCCCATCCTAGGAGGCCCCTGAACTCTGAGGAGTGCCTGCCAAGGCAACGCAGTCGGGTTTGGAGGTGAGGGTGGGAAGACCCCCAGATGTTGTTAGGATGGGCTTTCTCCAAGACCTGAGTCTCTGCTCCCGCGGCCACCCTCTGGGAAATGGGGTGAGGCGGGGTTCCTTCCCACTTTACAGATGAGCAGGCTGAGGCCCTGGGCGCCATGTGGCTAGTCCAAGGTCAAGCTCAAGGAGGTGACAGGCCGAGCAGGGAGCTGCATCTTGTGTCATCTAGCTGAGGCTGGAGGGGGATTTCGTTTCCCTGAGGTCTAAGCAGAGGGTAACCCCTACAGCCCTCTCCAGGAAGTAGAGAAGACTGGCGTTGGAGTCACAGACCTGGGTTCAAATCCTGGTTTTGTCCTGCACGAATGGTGTGATCTTGAGCAAGTCGGTAATTACTCTGAGCCTCGGTTTCCTTGTCGATAAAGGGAGAGAGCGGGCCTCCTTCACTGAGTCATTAATAGGTATTTATTGAGCACCTACTGAGTGCCTGGCGCTGGGCTTTAATGGAGAATCTGGCCCTTCCTCCGAGAACTCGGTCCAGGAATAAAAGCAGCAGTCATGATTCTGGTTGTGATGGAAGAAACCTGGGGGCTGTGGGAACCCACAGGAGGGACCCCAACCAGACCGGTTGGCTCAGCTGAGGAGGCAGAAGGGCAGGAGAGGGGAGGAGGACCCAGCGGGGCAGGGGCACCCCCAGGGGCTGGCTTCAGATGTCCGCTATTGGAATCTTCCTGGATCAGTAGGGAGCCAGTGAAGGCTTTTGAGGAGGGGAGTGCCACGCTCTGATTTATGCTTCAGGAGGCTCACCCTCTGCTGAGCGGAGGCTGGGTTGAAGGAGGCCATCAGATTAGAGACTGAGAGACCAGTGAGGATCCTGATTGAGACTCTGGGGGAGGAAGGAGGCTGAGAGCGCAGAGCAGTAGGGGCATGGACACAAAAGCTTTCCAGGTGTGGAGCGGCCGGGCAGCTGCAGGGTTCTGGCTGGCTCAGGGCAGAAGCAGGGGCGGGGAGTGGGCGGGCAGTGGAGGGGTGCAGGAGGCGGCTGCTGTGGGAGGAGGGTGGGCGTGGTCAGCACTTAGCCAATAGCAGATAACAGAAGCCTTGGGAGGGACCCGGATGCCGGGTGGGGCGGTGAGCAGGTTTGGAGGGTGCCGCGGGTCAGAAGGGCCAGAACCCAGAACTCAGTGGAGGCCACTGTGGAGGACCCTGATGGGGAGCACCTAGGGGGTGGGAGGGGCAGTGAGGTGGCTGCCCTTCCTGGCAGGTGGGTTATCCAGGAGGGTGGCAGGAGTCCCATGTGTCAGGCCCAGGGGAGGGGCCCCGGGAGGGTCAGTTCCCTTAACTCTTTCACCAGAGAGCAGCGTCTAGTCTGTCCCCTTGCCCTCCCCAGAGAAGGAAGGTGTTTGGGAAGGAGGAAAAGGGAGAAGCATTTGCATGCCTAACTAGGCTGAAGTGAGGGAGAGGGGAAAGAGAGAGCAGGAGATGAAAAGAAATTACCATACGCCAGGATCTTGTTATTCAACCCAATTTTCAAAGGACCACAGCTGCCGCACTGAGATAATCCGTTAATTATAACAGCCATTGTGCTTTGGCAACGGGAGAGAAACCGAGGCTGGGGGAGAGGCTGAAGGCGGGGGTGGGCGCAGGCCTTTGGGGGGGGCCCTGCCCCCAGATCTGTGAGGGGGACAGGGGCAGGCCCAGAGGGGTGCGTTGACCTCAGGGCTGAAAGGAAGACACTGTGTCGGGGTGGGGCACTAGGCCTCCTCCGTTCCTGGCTGCTGTAGGCTCAGCAGTGGGTGACGAGGACCTGCTGTGTGCCAGGCACCGTGCCTTGCCCTGTGAGCCAGGCCACTATAACCAGACTGGCGGCAGCTGACTTTATTGAGCACTTACTGTGTGCCGGCCTCTGCTCTGACTGTCCGCTCACCACCCTTCAGAGGGCATGCCCTTCTAGCCTCATTTTGCAGAAAAGGACACTGAGACTCAAAGGAAAGAAGTAGCTTGCCAGGGGCACGCTGTGGGCTCAGTGGTGGTAGAGCCAGGATTTGAGCTGCCTATGGCCCACCCTTCCAGGAGAACCTCAGGGGAGCACCGGCCTCTGTGGGATGCCCTTGAGTTTTAGGAGCAAGGAATTATAAGGAGGTACAGGACTCCAGAGCCCCAGCCTCATAATCAGGGATTCCCTCCCACCCAGGATGACAGACCCATATTGTTAGAGGGTGACTTGGTGGCCACCCATCCTGGGCCATGCTTTCTGTGCAGCCGGCGGTCATGGGGTGCCCCCCCGTGCATTTCTGGGGCTTTTCCAGCATGGACAGAGTTTCCTTGTTCTCTGATTCCACAGCTGCAGGCCCCTGGGGGCTCCCCCACCTGCTTCAGAAAAGCTAGTCTCAGGGCCTGGGAGAGGGACCCCCCTCAGGGCCATTGCCTGCCCCAGGGTTCTGAAGGGCCTCACCCCTGGCTGGCTCCGGGCCCTGGGTGCTGGGGCCAGCGGCGGGGGCGCAGGGCTGGGCAGGAGCTGCAGGTGAGCAAATGGAGGGGAACCCGAACCCGAAGTCTGGGGAGAGCAGTGGGTACAAGGGGCCATTCCACAAACTCTGGAGCCCTTTGCTGCCGGCCCTGCCTCCCATGGGGCGGGGCGAAAGCTCTCCCTGGGGTGGGGCTCCGGCAGCTGAGGCCTCCAGTCCTCCCAGTGTCCACAGCAGCCTTGGCCAGCACAGTTGTACGGGCGTAGGAATTGTGTTTGGAGCTAGTGCACTTCAAACCTCAGTCGGAGCCCCAAACCTGACCCAGCACCCCAGGTGCCATCCTTGGAGAGCCGGGGCTCCCATGGGGTGACAGGCAGATCTGGGAGATGGTCTGGGCGCCCCCTCTGTTTTGGGTCTTCCACCCCCAGTGGGCCTGCCTGTGGCGGTCGGGTGGTGGGTCAGGACAGCTTCAAGTCCTGTAGAATTGGAGACCCGCAGAGACCAGGACTCAGAAGACTTGTAAGACCAAGGAAATTATAGATACGGAGAGAATTCTGGAGCCCCAGACTGACTATCGGAGACTCCCCAAGATGACAGATGCCTGCTCTTAGAGTGTCCCAGAGCTTGAAAACCCAGAGCCACAGAACAGGGAGGACATGGGCCAGAGGGAGGCAGGGACCAGGGGACCCCTTCACCCCAAGGCTGGGATTCTCATTGTTCCCAGGCTAAGCTTCCCTCTGTGGCTGGGCTTCCAAATGCCAGTGCTCAGGGGTTAGCGGGCCGCCTCTGCCAGGGAGGCGGGAAGGCGGGTGGACATCAGCTCTGTCCTTGTAGGGGATGCGGACCCTGGGCAGCCAGGCTTCCCAGGACCTCCAGAAATGGTAATTTAAAAAGTAAAGTCTGAGTTTTCCGTATTGGAAACTAATAAAGAAAAATGTTTTAAAGCACCGTCCAGATGCAGCAGGGCTCCACAGCGTCCCCTGAGCCCTGGTGCCTGGGAGGGTCAAGGCCACTGTGTAGCAATTGTAAGACCTCGGTTTCCTCCTCTGTAAAGTGGGAATGATAAGGACACTGGCCGCTAAGGTTGTGCCAAGGACTCGACGCGTTGATGTGAGAAGTGCGCAGGCCCAGCCCACAGGAGCCAGGACTCTGTTTCCACCTTGCCCCAGGCCGCCACCCTCCCCACTGCCAGGCTGCCTCCCGGGGGGCCACATTCTACAGCCACCAGGCGGCGCTGTCACCCCGCCTCGGGACAGCCCTGAGGATGTCGGGAGGCAGGGACCTGTTCACCCTTTGGGGCCCTGGAGGAGGAGCAGGCGGAGGAGGCAGAGCTGGGAGGGCAGGCCTAGCCAGTGCCTGGTACATAGTAGGTGCTCCATAAATGTTTATTGAATGAATGAATGGAGGCCATGCAGGCAGAGGCAGCCGCGCGTGCGCAGGCACTGGTGAAAAGCGGGTCCAGTGGAGACTGGTGAGTAGTGCCCGGGGCTGCAGCTGAGCGGGGCCTGGGGTTTGCTGGAGCCACGGCTGAGAGGCCAGCGTTGGGGGGGGGGCGGTCATCAGGGGCCAGGTGGGGGTCTGGGCCAGGTGGGGGAGGTGGGGACCTGGTGGACAGGTCAGATGGGGACACAGGGACCGAGTGGGAGTCAGGGTGGGGGATGGGGCAGGAAGGGGGGAACGGGGGTCAAGTGGGTATGTCAGGGGAGGGCAGGGGTCAGCTGGGGAAGGCAGGCCTCTGAATAGCCTGGAGGATTCTGGGAAAGCCAGAGGTAAACCACCCCCTTCCCCCGGGGTGGGACGAGGAGGTGAGCTTTGAACACAGGTCACCCTTGGCTTTGGGCAGGAGGATCACATGCTCCCCCAAGGGCCCGGCGGTGGGCGGGGTGGGTGCTGGGCTGCTTGGGGTTGGGGACTGGGTGGCAGGGAGTGTGGGCCGCGTCAGCCGGGCCGTCTGAGAGGAGCCGTCCACAGGACCGGTGTTGGGCCTGTCAGGTCAGCCGAGGGGTAGTTTTTCAAGATCAAAGCCTTTTTGATCAAAACTTCTCCATCTTCCTGCTTACCTCCTTCCGCTGAGGCCTGGACACGGTGCAAGTGCTAATGACGAACCCAATGCCCGTGGGAGCAGTTGGCTTCACGGGGGAGGACTTAGTGGGCAGTTGGTAGAGGGCTTTGGGGGTGGCCCCAGGAACACGGCTGTCCTCCCCTGCACAGATAAGGAAACTGAGGCCCAGAGGGTAAGGTGCTGCCCTGCCCAAGGTCATGCGGTGAGTCGTGACAGCCCAAAACACGGCAGGTGAGCCTGGGCCTCTCCCCCGGCCAAGGTCGGCGGGCTCTGAGAGGTGTGCTTTATACACTGAGGCTGCGCAGACCCAGTTAAACCCCCAATAACTGTCAGCCATTGCTGCTGTTGATGTGGTGTTCTTAGCTCTTCCTGGCAAGCTGGAAGTTCCCAGAAGGCGGGGCATGTCTGCTACAGTGCCGGGCACCTAGTAGGTGCCCAGTAAATACGTGCCAGTGTGTCTGGAGCGTGGGTGAGGGTGCAGCTGGCTAGACAGCGTGCCCTGCCTGTCCCTTCCCCCGCCCCCGCTGTTTCGCTGTGACACAGCACAGGGTGGCACGGAGCCGGGAGCCGGTGCCGAGGTATCGAGGGGCAGAAGCCAGTTCCCCCGAGCTGTGGGGCAGCTGCACGGAAGGCTGAGCCTAACAAGACATGATTAAATGGGGGTGGGTGGGGAGCCCGGCACTTGGGGTGAAGTCCATGCCCAGAGCTCCCTGAGGATGTTCAGGGCACCAGGGCTCCCTGGCAGTATGGGTGAAGGGACCCCCAGGGGACTGCCTGACATCTTGGACGAGGTGAGGACGCAAGGCTGGCACATGCCCCTGCCATTCTAACAGAAGTGTGGTTCCAAAGCACGGGAGGCAGAGGGGCCACTGGTGCCCATCGCCACGCAGACCATGTTGGCATGATGCTGGGCTCCGGGTGGCACATTCTAGGAGGGACCTGACAGCAAGCATGACCTGGGGCAGCTGGACCCAAGAGTGGGGGGGGCTTGAGACCGTGGCGTAGGAAGAGCAGTGCAGGACGTGAGGCTGTTCAGCCTGCACGAGCTGATGGTAGAGGCATGGAGATATTAGCAAATATCCGAAGGTCCTTTACGGGGGGTGGGGTATTGGCCTTGTTCTCGGTGGCTCCAGATGGCACTTGGACCAATGA
Organism: Mungos mungo; assembly: GCA_004023785.1. Classification (NCBI taxonomy): domain Eukaryota; kingdom Metazoa; phylum Chordata; class Mammalia; order Carnivora; family Herpestidae; genus Mungos; species Mungos mungo. The sequence goes on along the minus strand of PISW01004409.1, from coordinate 95,242 downwards.
ACAGAGGCACAAGGAGTCAGATGTGGTCTTGCAATATAGGAAGAAATTTTTAACAGTCGGAGCTGTGCAAGAAGGGGAGAAGCCGCTTCATACGGGTGTTGAGGTCCTTGTCACTGAGGGTATGCGAGGAGGGGAAAGTCACCTCTGCAGGAATTCTGGAACGTTTTGTAGTTCTAAGAGGCCAGGCAGGCCCAGGAACCTAGCTGTGTGGTCCTGGGTGGATCACGGCACCTCTCCAAGCCTCAGTTTCTGCATCTTTAAATGAGAAGCATTAGGGGTGCCTGGGGGGCTCGGTCGGTGAAGCGTCCGACTTCGGCTCAGGTCATGATCTCACAGTTTGGGAGTTCAAGCCCCGCGTCGGGCTCTGTGCTGACGGCTCGGAGCCTGGAGCCTGTTTCTGATTCTGTGTCTCCCTCTCTCTCTGCCCCTCCCCTGCTCACACTCTGTCTCTCAAAAGTAAATAAACATTAAAAAATTTTTTTAATGAGAAGCAAGCATGAGGGGAGTCATCAGGCTAAAAGGAAGGCTCGGCATGTTTCTGGCACCCCACGAGCACCCCATCAGTGGGACCCCTCCCTCTGATAGTTAACATCTGCATTCAGGGGAGCTGGGGAGTCTAAGATCTCCCTCTGTCCTCTGCTGCCGTTCCTAGCCCCGAGCTCTTATTTGGCACCTCATATATTCTGAGCACCTGCTTCAGGTCTGACCTTGTTCCAGACATGGAGGTTAATTACAGTTGTGAATAAACTAAAGCCGGCTTTGATTTCACGATGGGGGTGGGGTGGGGGGCAGCGCAGGTGGTAATGAAGAACTAAATGATGGTTGGTATTGTTAAGCGCTCTGAAGGGACCAGAGCCAGGATCGAGTGAACAGCGACTTATCTCAGATGTGGTGTCAGGGAAGGTGGGGTTGGGGGGAGCAGTTGCGTAGAGAGTGGGGGTAATGGCCTGTGCAGACATTGGGGTGGAGCAGTCTAAGCAGTGAGGCTAGTATGTGCAAAGGACCTGAGGTAGGAGTGTGACTGGGGGAGTTTGAGGAGCATCGCTGGCCTGGACAAAGTACTTCCTAATGATGGAGAAATTGAAGTCTCTCTCGGCTTGTGGACGCTTTCCTGGTAGGGAGGGAGGTGCCCATACAAGGGGTAGGAAATGCACCAGGCAGCCCCTGCATGTCCAGTCCCTGCCACGGGCCCAGCTCTTTAGCGGAACTGGAGAAGGAGTTTTCTCATCTGTAAAATGAGGCTGATAGCACCAGCCACGCAGCACTGATAAGAGTCAAGGACTATAAACTGTCAGCCAAAGGGACAGTTACAACTGTCGTAGGGGTGAGGAGACTGAAGCCCAGAGAGGTTAATTAATGTGCCCCAGGTCACACGGCTGAGCATTCAGTCCAGGGACCTTTGCTGTCAACATCCATGCTTCTTACTCTCTGCACCACAGCAGGGGCCCGTTGCACCTGCAATCTACCTACCAAACGGCAGTTCAGTCCTGAAGGTATAATTATCCCATTTTACAGATGAGGAACTGAGGCCCAGAGCCGCCTGCCTGTGGAACGTACCCCGGTGAGGTGGAGGCAGTGACAAGATTCAGTGTCCCGCTCCCGGAGGTGGCAGGCTTGGTTTCAGAGGGCAGACGGTTAGTAGCCCATCTCCAGGATGCCCGGCCTGGTGTGGTTCCCTGCCCTGTGAGTTCTGGCCGTGTCCCTGGGTCGTGGGAGTCCGAGGTCCTCTAATCCTGGGTAATGGCATTGACACGGACAGTGACCGCAGCGCTTCAGGGAACCTTGGGCAGCCCGGCCCGGGGAGGAGCCCGTGCAGGGCTTAGCAGCAGCAGAGATTTCCCCAGCAAAGCCTCATGTCCCTGCTCCTGGGAGCTGGGACACGGACCCCACCTCCCCTACCTGTTCCCAGATCGCACTCACTGCCGTCCTGCCACCTGCCTCCCCATGAAAGCCTCCTGCTCCCAATGGTGGCTTTGTCTCCACCACGAAGCCACCACGTCCTGGCATCCAGGCGTTTTGTGGGAGAGAGATAGAGGGCCCTTGCCTTGCATGCAGGTGGAGGCGGGAAGTTCAGAGTTGGGCAGCCCTGCTGACTTGGCACTCGGCCCCCCTGCCCCGTCCCTCAGCCGGGGGACACTTCTGCAGACCTCATCCCGGCCACTTGGTCACCCGGACCAGGCATGTGCCCGACAGTGTGCTGTGCATCCCAAGCAGGCTCTGCCCAGTGTCCCCGGTTAGCTGAGCGGGGAGCCCATGTGGGGTGGGGGGGCAGTCCTGCCACTCCGGGTCCCGAGCCTGACCGTCACCGCTGGCACGTGAGACCCTTCCCTGAGCCCTGGGCTGGGGTTGGACTGAGCAAGGGCTCCTCATTCTTCTAGCTCTGAAGCTCTCAGGGTCTGAATCACAGAAGCGCCCCATGCTATGTGGCCCCCGGAGCCCAGAAACCAGTGGCTTGGGGGGGGGCGGGGTTTGCCGAGAGTGACTCACATTTTGTGGCTGTGTTGCTCTGAACTGGCCCCCATGGATGCTTCAGATCTTGCTGACTCCTCTTCCTCTCCCCCTTCTAAGATGTCATCACGACCGGGGGCATCTGCAGCCAGCTAGATGGGGGGGGGCTCGCCCCGAGATCCCTCTACAGGGCCCTGCTCCCCAGCTTTGCCACGTTTCTTCTCTCTGCTGCTGGGGAGAAAGGGGCCCTTAAAAGCAGTGCTGTAGGTCACTTTGGGCCTGGGGCAGACCTAGTGGGGGAGGGTGGGGGTGCTGGGCGTATGGCGAGGGTCCCTCCAGGCTCAGCCCACAGCCTGCTTCCCTTCGGGCCAGGCCCCCCAGGGTTTAATGCCTCTGGTGTGGGACAGTAAAGGGCTCTGCTTCCAGCGGCTTGCCCCTCCCTCCGTGCTGGTCCCTGGCGGCATCACAGCCCGGGGTTGGGGGGTGGGGGGTGGTGGGCAGCAGGCTCGGTGCCCTCCATTGTCTTCCCACCGATTGGTTCCCATCTCAGGTGCTCTCTTTGCAGCCACTTCTGTCCTCTGCCCTCCCTTTGGCACCTTCCTGTCCTTCTCAGCCCTGTCTGCAGCTCCCTCCCTCCTTCCTTTCCCTCTACCTGCCTCCCCCAAGAGTGGGGGGCAGGGCCCTGCTCCTCCTGCTAGCGGGTGTATGGTGGGGGGGGGACCACTGTGATCACTGGGACCCCAGCTCCAGGTGCGAGCCAGCAGCCCCCCCACACCTTGAGTGGGTGTGGGGCCAAGCACGGTCCACAGCTCCTTCCCCGGGCTGTCCCCCTTCCCTGGCTGTGACAGGCCTCAGGGGTGGTGGGCAGGCAGCCCAGGGATGGGGACCTGAGTGGCTGACGCACACAGGACAGCGTGATGGGGAGCCTCCTCCCCTTTGGTCTGAGTCATGGGAAGAGTGGGGAGCTGGGCCCTGGCCCAGGCCATCCCGGAGACTGGGCAGAGCAGGAGAGAGGGCCATGGGCAGGGTCACCTTGAGGGCTGGGCTGCGCAGAGCTCAGAGAGGCTGGGGTGGGGGCTTCTGTCTATCCTGGGCTGTTTGGGGTGGGAAGAGGGGGGATAAGTCCAGCCCCTGTCCCTAAGCCTGGGGTGCCTTCTCCTGGACTCTTCCCCTCCCCCTCGACCTCTTCACATCCCCTCAGCGTGGCCTTGGGTTTCCAGAGGCTGCAGCCAGCTCGCTCCTCCCTGACCCCCTGGGCTTGGCCAGCGGGTGCTGATGTGAGCATCTCAGATACGAAGATAGGGGGTGGGAAAGGGGGGGTGCTCTGTGTGGCTAAAGCTGCACCTGTGTGCACACACATGCATGTGGGACACACATGTGCTTGAACAGGCTGACACATAGGCAGGGACTTGCCTGCGTCCCTGAGATGTGCCTCCATGCACCCCTTCCCACCCCCTCTGCGCATGAGCGAGCTCACCTTCACCTAAGTGCATGCCCGTAGCTGGCACGGGTGCGTGTGTGTTTGCACGTGCACGGCTGCCTGCACATCCGTCCACTTGCACATGGCTGCCGGCACCCCTGCACCGGCGTTCTGAGCTGGCGCACACCTGCATGTGTGCCTGCATGCAAATGCGGTCCCCAGACATGCCCAGGCAGGGGTGGTGCAGACAGAGGGCGGACTGGGAGACTCAGCCTCCTCCAGCACCGCCTTGCTGCCCATGGGACGAAGCCAGGGTGGGGGTGTGGGGGGGTGGGGGTCGGTGGGGACTGAGGCCCTAAGGAGGCAGTAGCCATGCCAGCTGGGAGCTTAGGTCTCCTGACTCCAGCCCCGAGACCGTGTGGCACAGCCGAGGACAGAAGTGCTCTGTGCTGCCTGGGCACCCCTTCCTGCTTCTGACACCTGTCCCTCCCCCGCCACCCTCCCCCGCCGCGCCACTCCCAGCTGGCCAGCCCAAACTGGCCCTGCAGGGGCCCTGCAGGACCTAGAGGTCCTGAGCATCACAGGCTCGGTTGCTCCGTCTGCCTTTAACCCAAGAGGTCATTGCACGTCCCATTCACCTGCTACCTCTTCCACAAATACTGTCTGTCTGGACTTCTTTGGGGACGGTTTCCCTCCCTGCTTCGGCTTCCTCCGTTCCAGCCCTCTGGGGCTGAGGGCTGTAAATTGGTTTTGCTTTAACAGCCAAGGTTTAATATATATATATATATATATTTTTTTTTTTTTTCCTTTTCGAAGCGCGCTCTCTCCTGAAGTTTCCCAGGAGGAAGAGGGTGAGGTATAGGTGGCTCTTGTGAACAGTCTCCAGCTTTCCTTGTCCAAACGTGGATTTCTCTGGCCCAACCTCCACGTCCCTGGCCGCTGTCCAGGGCGAGGGGAGGGCACACCGCTGAGACAGGGTTGGGTGGGAGCCTGGAGCCACCTCTGGCGGAGAGGGCAAGTCTCCCCTGGTCTGGGGCTCAGTTTCCCCACCCGTAAAGTGAGGGGCTGTGGGCTGTGAACTCGGTATCCCCGACGCTGCCCCTCTGCATCTTGGGGCATGGGAAACATGGTGCCCCTTACTTCTTCTGCATCCGCTGGCCAGGCCTGGTCCGCACTTCACGATGGGGTCTCCCATCTGGCTCATTGGGCTGGATGGAGGGGCTCCAGGCCTCCTGCATCTTCATGCCTAGGGAACCTCGATCCTGGCCCAGGCTGCGCTGTCCCTCTCTGGGCCTCTGACTCCAGCCCCAGAGGGGACACAGGGCTTTGGCCACACTATCCCAGATGCCTCCAGCTTCGCCATCGGCCCAAGGCCTTTTCACTCCAGCATCAGGGACCTCTAATGGAAAGTACTTTGGGGACGTGATATGGGGGTGTGTCTGGCTATCCCGGTTCTCGCCCTCTCTCCCTCTGCGCTGCTCCTGCCTGTAGGCTGAGTTCTCCCCATGCCCTGCCCCTGGGGGAGAGCCCGGCCTCTGTGCCCCCTGCTTGGGGGGCCCACAGCCGTGCCGCTCCGCTCCCCCTCCCCCATGCAAGCTGAGACAAGGGAATTATTTTTGGAACAAGAGCGGTTACACAACAAATGAATTATTTATCTTTGGGCATGGAGGGGAGGAGGCATTTTGCTGGGCTTCTTAATTCCTTCTTATCTGGATTGGAAGGTGCCCGCTTGTGTATACGGTCATGTGTACACGTGCCCATCTGCCAAACGTAAGACCGTCAGTGGGCACGCGGTGGTCTCCTGGCTCGTGTGAAGCAGGTGGATGAGTGTGGACAGGTGCGCTGGTGTGTGTGTGTCTGCGTGTGTGCACCCAACCTGTTACCCTCCAGTCTCCCTTCTCCCTGTCCACCATCCTCAGATTCTGTCCCCTCTCCCTACTCTGTGTTACTTCTATCTCCTTCCTTCCAGACCCCTTGGTCCCCTCCTCCCTCTCTTGCCACTCGCCCCCCACCCCCTTCTTTTATGTAACAGGGACCCCAGAGTGCTGTGGGTACCCAGGACCCCCCAGCGGGACGGGGTGGAGGAGGGACAGGGGCCTGTGCTGGGGCTTCGTGGGGGCTGTCCCAAGCTTCTGCTGATCTGTCACCCCCCCTCTCGGTGCTGCCTTTCAGGATCCAGGGGACAGATGGGTCTTTTCCTTCCTGCCCCGTCTCTCGAGCTCCCTCCTCAGAGCTTCAGTCTCCAGTCTCCCATGGGAATCGTGGGAATCGTCTGAAGTTCTGAGCCCAGAACCAGAGGAGGAGGAGGAAGACGAGGAAAAGGAGGAAGAGAAGTTGGAGGAGGAAGAGGAGGGAGAGGAAGTCAAGTCTTGAGAGCCCGTGGCCTTCCCGGAAACAGGTGGTGGGGTGTGTCCCCGCCCGGTTGCAGCACCTGGCCTCTGCTGGTAGTGCCCCCCCTCACCCCCGGAGGACCCCGGGCAGTTGGCACTGGCCGTGTCTGCTTCACCTGGGGCCCCCATGCTCGGGGTCGCCCCCAAGATGGTGGCGGCCCCGGGGAGGACTGTGCTGCCAGCCCCCGCCTCCCGCTGCTAGGTCCCCCCCCGCGCCCGGGCCCCTCACCCCCAGCCCGGCCTCCCGGCGAGGGGGGTCGCGGCCGGCGCCATGCTGCGCCTGGGGCTGTGCGCCGCCGCGCTGCTGTGTGTGTGCGGGCCGGGCGCCGTGCGCGCCGACTGCTGGCTCATCGAGGGCGACAAGGGGTACGTGTGGCTGGCCATCTGCAGCCAGAACCAGCCGCCCTACGAGACCATCCCGCAGCACATCAACAGCACCGTGCACGACCTGCGGCTCAACGAGAACAAGCTCAAGGCCGTGCTGTACTCCTCGCTCAGCCGCTTCGGGAACCTCACCGACCTCAACCTCACCAAGAACGAGATCTCCTACATCGAGGACGGCGCCTTCCTGGGCCAGTCGAGCCTGCAGGTGCTGCAGCTGGGCTACAACAGGCTGAGCAACCTGACGGAGGGCATGCTGCGCGGCATGGGCCGCCTGCAGTTCCTCTTCGTGCAGCACAACCTCATCGAGGTGGTGACGCCCGCCGCCTTCTCCGAGTGCCCCAGCCTCATCAGCATCGACCTGTCCTCCAACCGCCTCAGCCGCCTGGACGGCGCCACCTTCGCCAGCCTGGCCAGCCTCATGGTGTGCGAGCTGGCCGGCAACCCCTTCAACTGCGAGTGCGACCTCTTCGGCTTCCTGGCCTGGCTGGTGGTGTTCAACAACGTCACCAAGAACTACGACCGCCTGCAGTGCGAGTCGCCGCGCGAGTTCGCCGGCTACCCGCTGCTGGTGCCCCGGCCCTACCACAGCCTCAACGCCATCACCGTGCTCCAGGCCAAGTGCCGCAACGGCTCGCTGCCCGCGCGGCCCGCCAGCCACCCCACGCCCTACTCCACCGACGCCCAGAGGGAGCCCGACGAGAACTCAGGCTTCAACCCCGACGAGATCCTCTCGGTGGAGCCGCCGGCCTCGTCGTCCACCACGGACGCGTCCGCGGGGCCGGCCATCAAGCTGCACCACGTGACCTTCACCTCGGCCACGCTGGTGGTCATCATCCCGCATCCCTACAGCAAGATGTACGTCCTGGTCCAGTACAACAACAGCTACTTCTCCGACGTCATGACGCTCAAGAACAAGAAGGAGATCGTCACGCTGGACAAGCTGCGCGCGCACACCGAGTACACCTTCTGCGTGACCTCGCTGCGCAACAGCCGCCGCTTCAACCACACCTGCCTGACCTTCACCACGCGGGACCCCGTGCCCGGCGACCTGGCGCCCAGCACCTCCACCACCACCCACTACATCATGACCATCCTGGGCTGCCTCTTCGGCATGGTCATCGTGCTGGGCGCCGTCTATTACTGCCTGCGCAAGCGGCGCATGCAGGAGGAGAAGCAGAAGTCCGTCAAGGTCAAGAAGACCATCCTGGAGATGCGCTACGGGGCGGACGTGGATGCCGGCTCCGTCGTCCACGCTGCCCAGAAGCTGGGTGAGCCGCCCGTGCTGCCCGTGTCCTGCATGCCCTCCCTCCCCTCCATGATCGGGGAGAAGCTCCCCACCTCCAAGGGGCTGGAGGCCGGGCTGGACACACCCAAGGTCGCCACCAAGGGCAACTACATCGAGGTTCGAACTGGCGCGGGCGGGGATGGCCTGGCCCGGCCTGAGGACGACCTCCCGGACATGGACAACGGCCAGGGCTCGGCCGCTGAGATCTCGACCATCGCCAAGGAGGTGGACAAGGTCAACCAGATCATCAACAACTGCATCGACGCCCTCAAGCTCGACTCGGCCTCCTTCCTGGGGGGAGGCGGCGGCGCCGGGGACCCCGAGCTGGCCTTTGAGTGCCAGTCCCTCCCCGCCGCCGCCGCCGCCGCCTCCTCTTCCTCCTCCTCCTCGGCCGCTGTCCCCGGGGCCCTGGAGAGGCCCAGCTTCCTGTCGCCCCCCTTCAAGGAGAGCTCCCACCATCCTCTCCAGCGCCAGCTGAGCGCCGACGCCGCGGTGGCCCGCAAGACCTGCAGCGTGTCGTCCAGCGGCTCCATCAAGAGCGCCAAGGTCTTTAGCCTGGACGTGCCCGACCACCCGGCCGCCGCGGGGCTGGCCAAGGGCGACTCCAAGTACATCGAGAAGGGCAGCCCGCTCAACAGCCCGCTGGACCGGCTCCCGCTGGTGCCGGCGGGGGGCGGCGGGGGCGGCGGGGTGCACCACCTGGAGGTGAAGGCGGCCTACCACTGCAGCGAGCACCGGCACAGCTTCCCGGCCCTGTACTACGAGGAGGGCGCCGACAGCCTGAGCCAGCGCGTGTCCTTCCTCAAGCCGCTGACCCGCTCCAAGCGGGACTCCACCTACTCGCAGCTCTCGCCCAGACACTACTACTCTGGCTACTCCTCCAGCCCCGAGTACTCCTCCGAGAGCACGCACAAGATCTGGGAGCGCTTCCGGCCCTACAAGAAGCAGCACCGGGAGGAGGCGTACGTGGCCGCCGGGCACGCCCTGCGCAAGAAGGTCCAGTTCGCCAAGGACGAGGATCTGCACGACATCCTCGATTACTGGAAAGGGGTCTCGGCCCAGCAGAAGCTGTGACCCTCTCCTTCCCGGTGAGGTCGGAGGGGGAGGGCGGGGGGGAGGGGCGCGGAGAAGGGCCCCCCCAACCCCGGGGGCGGCTGGGCAGGGGGCGCCGCGGGGCGGGGGGGGGGGTGAGGGCCCAGGCCGAGGAGCGGACGCACACGCACACCCGCACGCACGCACCCATGCACACACCTGACCACCACCTGACTGTGAACAACCACCACCCGACAATAACGGACAGGAAAACAAAGACACGTTCTCCTTAAAGTTTACACACTGATACCGAAACCAGTCTCTTTACTGTGCTGCCCAGGGGGTCTGCTGGGGTGGGGCTGGGGGGCCGGGAGGGGGCGCAGGCCAGGAAGCCGAAAGGGGGAGTGGGGCCTGGGGCTCTGGGACGAGGGACAGGTTTGGGGGCAAGGGCGTCTGGGGCAGGAAGAGGGTCTCCCCGTCTAGGGGACAGGTCACTTGGAGATTTGGCACCAGGCAGACTTGGGGCATCGCTTCTTTTCTTTACAGTTGGGGAAACCGAGGCCCAGAAAAAAGGAAGTGATGATCCCAGGGCCCCGGAGTCGGGTTAGGCAGTTTCCCAGCTTTCAAGCCCAGCGCTGTCGGCCTGCCACCCCCTTGCAGAGCTGTGGTCCTCTGGGGCTGAGGGACTTGAGAATCAGGCAGGTGCTTTTCCTTTCTAGAAAGCCCCATGGCCACGCCCGCTCCCCCTGGGGCGTGGAGCTGTGATTCATCATGCTGGGGGTCCTTTGCCCCCCCCACGCCAGTCCCCAGGAGGGGCGGGAGGTCTGGCTCACGAGAAAGGAGCAGAGGCACGGGGCCATTCCACCAGCCCCCTTCAAGTGTCTTCCAAGTGGCCTGGGAGTCGCCACCGCCTCTCAGGTGCAGGACCCCCACCCAGCTTCTCTGGGCCTCCAGGACCCCTACTCATCCCAGAAGCGTTGGCCCTGAACTGTGATGCCTGGGAGCAGGGGAGAGGCCGGACGTAATGGGGGCCTTCCTGCCTGTGCCCCCACATCCCGGCCTCCCACCTGCCTGACCCCTAATACAAGATCTCAGGGCAGCCCCTCGGCCTGCCCAGAGGAAGGAGGGCTTTCCCAGGCTTCCTCATGCACCCAGCTCTTGGCTGTGCCCATCTATTCCTGCACCCCACCCGCTGGAGGGGGCTCCCATGTTTCAATGGAAATGGCCGCTCCTCCCCCCTTGCTGACCCCCACCCAACATCAAACAAAGCACAAACGGTGAGCACCACCCCTCCCCAGGGAGGGGGGGGCGGGAGCGGGCCGGTTGGTGGGGCCCCTCCCTCTCCGTGGCCAGTTTCTGTCTCCATGGCAACCCAGGGCCTGGCAGTTGGGACTGTTGGGCTCCTGGGGGTTCTCTCTCAGTGTGGGCGGCAGCGGGCGGCAAGGGAGGGCAGGGCTTGGGGGTGCTGCAGCCTCTCTCAACAGCTAGGGGCTTCCAGGGTTGAGTCTTGGCAGGGACAGATCTGGGGTCCTGAGGGGGGCTTAAACACACTGTCAGGGTGCTGAGGGACCCTTCACCTTTGATTAGGACGCGGGCCACTGGAGGGACTGGGGGCACTATAGCTTTGCCCACCTGCCAGTATGCTCCTTGGCTCCCCACCCACCTCAGGATGGACAGGAGCCCACTCGGCTCTCCCCACACCCCTGCCGGACACCCCCAGCCTCTGGCATGTCACCCAGTTGGGTTTCTTGAGATCTGGGGAGTGTGGCTATGGGGTGAAGATGGGCACTGGGGTGGGACCAAGACCTGTACTGTGGCGGGGGAGGGGGGGTCTGACCAGGAAAACTAGTGCCATCTCCTGGGTGGGGAGTTGGGGGAGGGAGCTCTAGCCATCTTCCTGCCAGGGGGAGAGTCTGTGGGAGGAATGTGGGGAGGGAGCACCTCTCTTACACCGGCTTCGGGGACAGACCAAGTCCAGGGCTCACTTGGTGTGTGTGGGGGGTGACGTTTGCAAAGGACGGACTGTTCTGGAGAGGGGAGGGGAGGGGCCGCCATGGATGTGCAGAGAGCAGACCTCCTTCAAACCCCCAAACCTGCCCCCCAACCCCTCCTCACACCAGATTGGCAAAACCGAGAACAGCAAGCCAGCTGAGCCAGTGGTGTGAGAGAGCAGATCCCCGTTATATTTGCATGACGATTTTACTGTATTTTTCTGAGCAAAACATCTGTCGTGTATGTGCGGTTTGTCCAGGCTCCCAGGCCCCCCTCCCCGCTGCCCCCCTCCCCTTGCCCGCACTCCCTCTGTTTCGATCTGACAAGCAGCTCTTGAAACCCAGGGAGGGCCGGTTCTGCAAAAGACCCAAAGCGGGTGTCACCCAAACGCAGCCCTTGCCTCACACCCGTCTCCCTGTCTTTCGGATCGTGGGGCCCCACAAGTGCTGCCTCCCCCCTTGGGTCCCCAGTTTCATGCCCTCACCCCCTGCCCCTCCTCCCTGCCAGGGAAGGGTAGCCCCGGGGGAAGGGAGCATGGGAGGACCTCCGTGTCCCACTTGCTGCCATTTTTTTAGGTGAAAAAGTTGGGGTCCCCAGAGAGGGAGGGGTGGGGCATTTGGGCCACCTGGTTGGGGGAAGGGGTTGGTCACACAGCTGAATTCAGGGGTGAAGAGCCCTAGGGCTTCGTGGGTGGCTGGGGGCCCTGAGGAGGGACCCAGGGGAGCAGCTGGGGCCCAGGGATGGCCTGACCTCCCTGGAGATGGAGTTCCCCACAGAGCGGGGCGGGTGGGGGGCGTGAGGCGGGAGGGGTCCCAGCAGGAGTCCCACCTGGGGCTTCTGGCTGAAGATGACCTATAAAAACCTCAGACCATCTCACTTCCAGGGGCCTTAAGGATAGGTCCCCATCTCAACAGCAAGGGTTTGCCACTCCAGGGGGTAAACCAGCCTCCATGATCTAGAGGACACCCATCTTTGACCTCTGGCCTCCCAGCCAGGCTTGGGTCTTGGGCTGCTTTCCCCTGAGCTGGGAAAAGGGGCCAGTGCCCGGTGTACTTCCTTGAAGGCCCTCCTGCACCTGTGTCCTGTGTCCTATTTAGGGTAATTCTTCACCAGTGGGAGCAATATAGTCATGAAAGACAAATGATCATTCATTTCAGAGTCCAGCCTGCCGGGGCCCTGGATTTGTAATGGCGATGAGCACAGTGGGCCCGGGCCACAGCAGCCTGGGCAGTCTAGCAGGGCAGATGGCCAGGAGAGAAGGGAAGTGGGGGGGTGACTGGGAGGGGGGAAAGGCGGCTGGAGGAGAGGTGGGTGCTGCACCCTGGAGCTCCTGGAGGAGGCCTCCTTGCCTTGGGTCATGCCTGGGCTTGCTGCCCCTATCAGTCTCCAGAGGAAATTCCTGGGTGCCCGTTCCTGGGCAGTGGTGTCCGTGGGGCTATTTTTTTCACCAGGGGGGCTGGCACTGCTAACCTCTAGAGCTAATGGCCTTCTAGAGGCAAAAAGTGGAGGTCTGGAGGGGAAAAATGCCCTTAGTCTCGGGAGACACCTCCTCAGGGGTCCTGGGGCCTACCCCTGCCTGCTGGGGCCCCGCACCTCTGCACCCCTCCTAGGGGACAGTGCCAGGGGACCGGTGGAGGCTGCTGGCCCGTGTACAGGCCTGGGGGGGGGGGTGGCGGGGCTACCCGCAGCGTGGTGGGAATGGAAAGGCCCACTTTGAAGAAGAGGAGGCCTGCATAGCCCCCAGAGAGGCAGGGGAGAGTCTGGGCCTGGCCGCGGGTCTCTAAGGTTCCCAGCTGGAAGTCACGCGCCCGCCCCCACTGCTGGAAATTTAAGAGTGGAAACAGCAGCTCAGGAAAGGGAACGAGGGAAAGCTTCTAGGGTCTCGAACCCAGTTGAGGGACAGACTGAGTCCAAGAAGGGACCCAGGCATGGGGGACGAGTAACAGGTCTCAGCTTGTAAGCGGCTCACATGCAGAGAAGGGACAGCCACAAAACGTCCCCCAGCAAGGGATACTGTTAAGAGAATTAAAACAGGGTGATGGAATGGGGAGGGGCTCAGGGCGCCCCTGGGGGCAAGCTCAGAAGAGGATCCCACTGGTCACGCCCACAAGGGCAGAGGAAGCCTGAGGAGTGGCTGGAGGTCCCGAAGAAGAACGTTCTCATTCTCGTTCTCGGGTGCCCCCACTATGTGCCCCACCCCCTCTGAGGGAGCCTACCCTTCAGCAGCATCCCACCCCATTGCTGGCCAAGCGCAGGGGTGGGGGGCAGGGGGTGTCTTTCTGGGTGGAGGCACTGGCGGGGGGAGGGGGGGGATCCCCAAGGGGCAGGGCTGACGGACGCTTCCCCGGGAGACCAGTGTGAAAGGTGGGGCTTGCCTGACCCCAGAGCTGTTCCCCTTCCGCTCCCAGCCTTCCGCTGTGCAGCCCCTGGGTCCCGGGAGCCACCATGGCCCTTGTCCATCCTGACCCTGTGTCCTCCCCCCTTTAAGACAGACCCAGTATTTACACTTTTTGCCTCTCACGCCTGCCCCAAAGGCCTCACTGAAGGTCCCTCACTGCTGCTGAGCAGGAGGGACAGGAAGGGGAGGGTCGAATAGGGTGGGTGGGTGGCCCCGGGCCTCCTCTTCCTTTCCTTGCCCCTCGCCAAACAAGCACAGGGCTGGATGGGGGCCCGGGGTCCCTCCTCGCTGCCTGCCTCCCTCCTTCCCTCCCTCCCTCCCTCCACAAGGGGGCGCCAGCCCATGGGCCCTGCGGCGTGGCACCTGGTTTGGGTACTGCAGGGCCGGACTCCTGGCCCCGGGCTATGAACCTGTGAACCCTAACTGTGTGTGGACTTTTCCTTCCTGGGTGGGGGGGCGCAACCTCTCCTTTTCTTCTTTTAAAGGGGGGGAACTTCATTTACTTTCTCTTCCCTATATCTGCCTCTCCCTCCTCCCCAATTTCCTGTTTTAAACTGAATGGCACGAAATTGTTTTCCTCAACTCGGAGATTCCTGTATGGAGAGAATCAATTTCTATATTTGCAATAAATTTCTTATTTAAAACAATGGGGCCAAGGTCTGTGTTGAATGTCGAGCCCTCCCCCCGCCCCCGCCCCGGCGGTGGGGAGTCCCAGCACCTCCACTTTCCGGTGCCTCTTGCCCCATGTCTCTCCCGCACCAGAGCCTCACACGGTGAGAGATGGGGCCCACTGGATGGGAAGTCCCCACCCATGGTCAAGGACAAAAGAAGTGTGTCTGCCAGAGACCAGGAGCCAGCAGGAGACTAGAGGGGCACTGTCCCTCTCACACCCCAGAAACCTAGCAGGCTGGGGGCCTGATGGCCTGGAAGGCCCTCCTGCCATTCCTGTGGCTGGTTCTCCGGCCTCCATTGTCCACTGCATTCAGTCAGACCTGAGAGGGGGACAGGATGTGGGCATGACTAAGGCTCGGCTCGTGCCCGGGAATTACGGCCGTAGCCAGTGGCCGATGACCCCGATTTCCCATAGGCCTGCTTCTGATTTCTCTGTGCCCTTGGGGGAGAGGGGTGGGGGTGGAGGGGTGACGGGGGAAGGGGAGATGGGGGGTCCCGCAGGTCTCCTCCTATCATCAGCCTGGCTTCTGGGGAGACTACCTATTCTCACGGGGTCTCCAAACTCCAAAAGGTCTGCTGCCCTTTTCTCCACAGCTATGAACCATCCCTGTTCCTTCTCAGGGATCGAGAGATGCAACTTGTCTCTGAGGTCAGGCCTGGAGGCCGGGGCTTCACCCGGTGGCCTCAGGCTAAACGCCAAACCTTGGGGCAAGTGGGGCCCGGAGCCCACCTGCAGGTCCCAGCCTCCTTGTTCCCCTTTGCTCAGACCTCTACTCTTCCGACTGCGGCAAACCCCTCCTCCTCCGGGAAGCCCCTGGAGTCAGCGTGGATTGCCACAGGGGTCCTCTGAGCGAAATCCCTGTCACTGAGCGGGTCTCCTGTGAGTGATGTCACACGGTGGCACTTTCACAGCTCTGGCCCTGGGTCAGCAGTCCCTGTGGTCCTGGTGGCTCTTGGCCCATGGGGCGTTGTGAGCCCTTTCACCTCCCTCAGAGTGACCTGGTGTGGTCCCCAGGGTGGACGGGAGGATCCTTCTGGAAAAGCCCCTATCTGAGCCCCAAAGCGGCCTCTTGTCGCCTCCCAGCTGCCCTCAAGCACCCCCAAGGCTATTGTTTCACGTTGGCTGCAGCCTGGCCCGTGGTCCCCCGAGACCTCTGTTCCCTGCCTCTTCAAGCAGCCCATGTCCTGCTTCCCGGGTCAGGTTCTGGATGAATTTGTGTCCCGGAGCAGGAATTCGGAGCCTGCACCCTGCCTCAGGCCTGCAGCTGGGGCTGCCCCAGGGTCCCCTGGCCTGGCTCAGGCTCAGGCTCAGGCTCAGGCTCAGGGCCACCCTTCCATTCCGTTGTCTTCATCATCATAGGCCTTTCCTCCTGGACCCGGGGATATGAAGCTCAAGGTGGGCTTGAGCCCCGGGGGCCCAGGATAGCTTGGGTCCTTCCATTTCTGCTGTCCCTGGCTCCCCAGACCCCTGCGGTCCTTCCCTGAAGAATTAAGCATCTGTGTTGCTGAGAATGTGGTAGGTGTTCTCAAGGACAGCTTTGCCTTTGTGTCCAGAAAGACCGTCTTTAGTCAGATACAAAGGCGAACACCTTACCTTTTCACTTCAACCCAGAAGTTACGCTATTTATAAATCCAGGAGATTTTAACATTCTCATTTAAGGGGATTGGGGTTAATTTAGGTCCTGTTTACAAAGGCAATTAAGCAAATGTCCTTCCCTACCCCCCAGATTTTATCCGGAAGTTCAGTATATCTGATTTCCTTTTTAAATACTTCATTTATTTGAAGAACAAACCAAACCTTCCATCCTGACAAATGTTGAGGTGCTCCTTGGGGTGACTTTGCATTCTTGTCATGTCCTGATCTTCCTATCACATGAGTGGTATTTCAAGGGAATTTAATGACTCCAAGTTGATTCCTTAGGCACAAACAGTCTATTGGACGTTCAAGGACACGGGTGCCTTCAAGAACAAATATCACAAATAACCCGCAACACTCACTATGCCCACTAACACAAACGTTAGTTACGCCGATGGGACATGTTTGTTTTATATGGACACCGGACTCTGCCTGGGGTGAGGGCGTCTTCCTCCTGGGGAGGAAACAGGGGTCACCCGGTGGGTCCGCCTTGTGGGGACCTCACCGGCCATTTCAGCAGGGGCCGGGGTCTGGGCGCTCCAGGCAGAGGAGAGCCCACTTCTACACTCTCTGGGTCGTGCCCTCTAAGCGGGGGCTCCCACAAGTCAGTGCCTGTGGGTGCCCTCGTTCTCCTGTCTCCCCCAGGAAACGTGCGGCCCCATCGTGTCCTCCCACCCTGAGCGGTCCTCTCTCCCCTGCCGCCGTCAAGATTTGTGAACACTCCTCCCACTTTGCTAGGTGCTCCCAGCCACTTGTGTGCGACCCCCAGCACCCCACTTCCCCCAGGCCAGCATGCCTCTTGGTGCTGTCTTGGGGGGTCGCGGCATCTGTGGGACCCGCAGGTCTCCTCCTGCAGGCCACGGCCAGGGCAGGAGGCGGCCTGGCAGACCCCCGCCCGGCCCTCCAGCCTGCCTCACCCTCCAGCTGCCCTCTCCTCCCTTGCTCCTTCTGAGGGATGCCTCTGCAGTCAGGCCTGGAGGCCGGGGCTTCACCCGGTGGCCTCAGGCTAAACGCCAAACCTTGGGGCAAGCGGGGGCCCGGAGCCCACCTGCAGGTCCCAGCCTCCTTGTTCCCCTTTGCTCAGACCTCTACTCTTCCGACTGCGGCAAACCCCTCCTCCTCCGGGAAGCCCCTGGAGTCAGCGTGGATTGCCACAGGGGTCCTCTGAGCGAAATCCCTGTCACTGAGCGGGTCTCCTGTGAGAGATGTCACACGGTGGCACTTTCGCAGCTCTGGCCCTGGGTCAGCAGTCCCTGTGGTCCTGGTGGCTCTTGGCCCATGGGGCGTTGTGAGCCCTTTCACTTCCCTCAGAGTGACCTGGTGTGGTCTCCAGGGTGGACGGGAGGATCCTTCTGGAAAAGCCCCTATCTGAGCCCCAAAGCGGCCTCTTGTCGCCTCCCAGCTGCCCTCAAGCACCCTCAGGGCTGCCATTTCACGTTGGCTGCCGCCTGGCCCGAGATCCCTGGAGACCTCTGTTCACTGGGTCTTCAGCAGTCCATGTCCTGGTCAGGGATGAACTTGCTGGGCGGGATGGAAGGACAGAGGGGCATGTCCCAGGGGAGGGGGGGTGGGGACAGGCAGGAAGTGGAGTCTCAGGAGCTCTGTCCCCCAGGCCTGCAGCTGGGGCTGCCCTGGGGTCGCCTGGTGGGGCTCAGGCTCAGGGTTTCCCCTGCCCATCTGTCAGGCCTCCCCCCACCTCCACTGTGGTTGTAATGATCGTGGGAGGGGGTTGCTGCAAACATCTCCTGGAAGGACCTGGAATGAGGGCTTCAGGAAAAGAGGCTCCTAAGAGGCTCATGTTAGTCACTGTTCCTTTATGCCTCGGTGCCAGTAACTAGGACCTGGGTCTGTGCTTACCCGGGGCCCCAACACCTCCGGAACTCTCCTCCAGACTGGGGGCTCCCTTCAGAGCCCCATGAGGTCCTCATTCTGAGGGAGTCCAGGGGCCGCCTTCTCGGCCTGAGCTGCCACGAAAGTCTATGCCTTGCTGCTCTCCCAGGCCTGGTCTGCTTCTCACAACCTGTTCCTCTCACGGGACCCCGGGCGCCGGGGGGACCTAGGGAGTCTGCTCCCCGGGCACATGAGCCGAGTGCATTTCCCATAGCCAAGTCTCCCCAGGCTGCAGTGGGAGGCCACGGTGGCGTACCGCCCTGACTGCTGAGACAGGAGGGGGGCGCACACCACACAGCAACTGTCGCTCTCTTCCGGGGGGTGGGGGGGACCGCCCCAGGTCCTTATTCAGGGGCCTCGGATTCCTTCACACATTCTTCTGCTCAGTCAACAGGCCTTCTCTTGTCCCCACCGTTCTGTAGTGACTAGAAGCCCCTAGTGCAGGAAGGGGCCTAGATTTTGCTCGTTGACAATAGTACAGACATTTGGGGGCAGAAATGGGCCTCAGCTTGGTCCTGGGGCCAGGCACTACTGTGTGGACCTAGGTCCTCACTTCCCCCAGGCCAGCCTGCCTCTTGGTGCTGCCCTGGGGGGTCACGGCATCTGTGGGACCCGCAGGTCTCCTCCTGCAGGCCACAGCCAGGGCAGGAGCGGCCTGGCAGACCCCAGACCGGCCCTCCAGCCTGCCTCACCCTCAGCGGCCTCCTGTCTCCTACCAGCTGCCCTCAAGCACCCTCAGGGCTGCCATTTCACGTTGGCTGCCTCCTGGCCCTAGATTCCCTGGAGACCTCTGTTCACTGGGTCTTCAGCAGTCCATGTCCCGGTCAGGGATGAACTTGCTCTGCGGGATGGAAGGACAGAGGGGCATGTCTCGGGGGGAGGGGGGATTGGGGGCGGGCAGGAAGCGGAGTCTCAGGAGCTCTGCCCTCCAGGCCTGCAGCTGGGGCTGCCCTGGGGTTGCCCAGCCGCCAGGCTGAGGCTCAGGGCCAACCCCGCCCAGCTGCCTTCCCGCTCGCCTGCCTTCCCGCTCCTTCTCGAAGCATCATCTGTAAGAATGGAACATAGCTAGCCTCTTCCTCCAGAAAAGCCCTGATGTCTGCTCATTGGTGGTAGGGCACTGAAGGCAATTTCACAGAAGCTGAGATGTTCTCAAATTTTTAGAGAATAGGGTTGGAGAATCCAGTTCTGGGTCTGGACTTTCTCTTGGCCCCAACTCACTCATTTTCTGGATTGCAGGTCCCCAAGGGGAGCCTGCATTTTCTGTCTTCCATGTAGGTGGTGGCTTAGCCCCCAGGAGCCAACTCCAAGGGGCCTCTTCCCTGCAAGAAAGGAGATGGGAGGCAGAGGGGAAGGTTCTGGGCTCACACGGGCACTGCGTCCTCCTCCTCCTCCTCCTCCTCCTGTCTAGTGGGTCCACCCCTGGACCCCGTCCCTGGCCCTGCTCCAGCCTTGCCTGTTGGAACTCAGCCAAGGTGCCCTTCCTCGGGCCCTGAGCTCTAGAAGCATCCTCTCCTTTATGATTGTCTTGGGTCCCAGGACATCCTGATGTGGGTCCCAGAGGGCAGGGGCCTCTGGCACTCGAGCCCTTGGGGGTGGTCTGCTCAGAGCCTTCTGCCTCCCCTCCTCCACCCCTGCCTGGAGAGCTTTGTGGTTTGATCTACAAGGTTTGATCTAGGTGAGGCCCAGGGCTGGAAGGTCTCCTTCCCTCAGCTGGGGGCCCCAGCCTGCTATCTGTTCTCCTCTCTCCTCAGGGCCAAGTTTGCAGCACCTGGTCCTGTCCAGCTTCCCTCTACACTGGAAGCCCTTCCCCCAACTCATCTTGGGCTAAAGGAGCACTTTCCTGCATCTCTTGCCAGTCCATCTCTGACCAGAATCGTTCTTGCCACACCAATAAATAGGCAAGATTGTGCGTGAGGGGGGTTACATAGTGACGGGTGGGGACGCGGAAGATTGTAGCCTCTGAGTCCCTGACCTCAGCATTCTTGCCTCCCCTCTTCCTGACCTCCTACTCAGGCAACCTCCTGGCCCATCTTTCAGTGACCCCCCTCCGCCTACAAATCTAGGATGGCCCAGGACGTAAAACTCACACTCTGCCTCTTCCCCTGCCTGCTTTGGCAAACAAGGTTCGCATTTCCTAGGCGCAAGCGCTGTGAGTTCATAAACTCTGGCGCAGCCTCTGCCACACGGAATAGTATTCTCTAGAGCGGATTTAAACATGAGAGGATTTGTGAGAAGAGACCCAACAAGTGTAACAGAGGATGGAGACTTGAGGCTCTGCTTTGCAGGTGGACGTTCCCCCAGGCGACCTGTGAGGCTCCTGTGCCCCTCAATCC
Source organism: Mungos mungo (assembly GCA_004023785.1). Lineage (NCBI taxonomy): Eukaryota > Metazoa > Chordata > Mammalia > Carnivora > Herpestidae > Mungos > Mungos mungo. Next base: position 75,362 of record PISW01004409.1, on the reverse strand, counting down.
CTTAGGATCGAGACCACGGCAGCCGGGTAGAAGCCCGTGGGAGCTGTTAACAGGGTCCCTCTCTGAAGCAGGGGTGGGGGTGGGGGTGGGTGGCGCAGAAGCAGAACCACGCCCTCTGCCTCATTACCTGCTCCCCTCCTCTCCCCTCTCTGAAGGGTTGGTGACCTGCGTCAAACCACCTGAGACCGTCAACTTCGACATGGTCTTAGCAGGTGCTTCCCAGCTGCTGGCTCTGTAATGCCAGCAGGTGCCCTGCAGGAAGGCGGGCCAGCCCCTCCCGTCTAGCATCTAGCACACGCCCGTACCAAGCAGTCTTTAATTCCCATAGGTGCTTTAGCTCTGTTTTACATTTTGGGGGGACAGGATCTAAAATAAGAATTTCCCTGAGCAGGCACAGCTCACCCAGAGCGGCCTGGGATGGAAGCCCGCCCCATTTCACTCCCAAGGTTTGCTTGTTCCTCTAGACAGCATTGTCCAGAGGAGTCCCCTCAGGTCAAGGGTCACAGGCCCGATGCCAAGGTGCAGGACCTCCCAACCTGTGGGCCCACGGGGAGGGGTGAGAGGCCTGCTTTGAATGAGGTGTAGGACCTGTGACAGTCTCAAGTCTTGAACTCATGGGAAGATGTCCCAAGCCCCGTTAGACCCTGCATTCTGATGCTTGCTGGTAAAATCCTGGTGGGACTGCCAAGCTCTCTGTTCTGGATCCTTCACATAAAGATGGAAGAGTGAAGTCCAGAAAGTGGGGGACGGGGAGCGGGAGTCTTCTCAGGCCACAGGGAGCACGGTGTGCGTGACCTGGGAGGATGGAGGTCAGGTCTTAACGATATTTCTCCTAGGCCCAGGGATGGGAAGGGAAGAGGCAGACGGGTCCAGGGTCAAGAGGGGCCCTGCCTTGGGCTGTGAACATCAGAATCATTCCACGCTGTCCTCCCAAGGGCGGACTGAGCCACCCGCGTGGGCACCACTAGCAAGGAAAGCTGTCTCACTGGGGTGTGTGGATCGGGCTCAGACGTGTGGGTTGGGGGCATCCTATGAGATCCCTTACTTGTGGACTGGTGCTGCAGGTGAGAAGGGAAGGGGGGGTGGGCCATGGGCCAGGAAAAGGGGGTTCCTTCTTCTGGGGCTACCACTTGCAAAAGTCCCATGAACTTGAAATTCAAATCTATCCTGGGTCATTAGGAGGGTATATTTGTGTCAAGACCGGAGGAGGTCCTCAAGGTTTGTTGGCTTGATTTTAAACATTTAGATTACGGTCTCTTGAGTGTCCTCTGTGCCCTCGCCCAGGCCCCACGAGCCCCCGAGCCAGGCCTGGGCTCGGGGCCCACGGAGCCCACCCAGTGCGGCAGATGGTGCGGGATGGGCCCACCGTTTGGAGGAAAAGGCTCTACAGATGGAATCGGATGTGGAAATGGTTTTGCTTTTCTGTGTCTGGGCAGGAGCGGGGCAGGCTCACTGAAGGTCAGTAACAGAGGAGGGAACAGCGGCGCAGAGAAGGGTGAGGGTAGAAGTGAAGATGGGAAGATGGAGCAGCCTGGGTCCAGGGTTGGGGGGCTGGATATTGTCCCCTCCCTCCCCGGGAAGGGGGGCTAAGGGAGCACGCTTCTGGAGTGGGGGAGGGGATGTGGGGGAGCCGGAAGGCAGTTTGCATTTGGGGTGTAGGTTGTCCTTTTCCAAGCGAGTAAAGAACTTACTCGCTCTCCTCTCTTCTGCCGCTGACCAGATCCCATAGTAGTTTCTCACTCCGAGAGTCGAGAGCCTTGCTCTGTGCGCCACGTGGAGCACGGGGCCTGGCTGGCATCCACAAGTGGAGAAGCGCAAAGGAGGCACAGCCTTGTCCCTTGGGAGCCAAGGACAGTGGCCCTGAGAGCCGGCGCAATAGAGTGAGGGCCAGGTGTGGAACTGAGTCGCCTGGATGTGGCCATCCCTTGGCTATCTCGAAAGTTCCCTTCACATGTTTTGGGTGAGGATTCAAGGCGAAACATATCTGAGTATCTAGTGGGGCCTCCAGGGGCTCAGTCTCTGCGGAGCAAATCCCGTTCCAAAAACCACAGGCCAAGCATCACATAGCAACGAAAGGCCGCTCTTCTCTCGCTCTCTTGAAGCACACCCGGATTGCATCTAGGACTCCTGGTGATCTTTTCCCTAAGCCCCTTCTTTAATCTGCTCCTTTGGCTCCTGCCCAGAAACTACTCCAGGACCAGCCCCCCTCCACTTCTCCAGTGTCGCTGGGGCCGCTCTGTTCCAGGCAGCCCCCAGGTTTGGTCCAAGGGCACCCCCCCCACTTTGTCCAACTCTCTCTGGCCTAAGAAACATTCTGGCTTTGGGCCTGAAGTCTCCTCATCAATGGCCGTTAACAGTTGCCAAACAACTCCCACAGTTCCTCCCTGAGCTGTCACTGGGCCAGCCTGCTATGGTGGGGGAGGGAGGAGCAGGCCATGGCTCCTGCCCCTGGGGGACCTCACTTAGGGACAAAACACCTACTATGCGTTTGCATACAGTGCTATTTAAACCCCATGACAGCACCAGGAGGCCCACCTCGGATCATTAGACCTTAGCAGTAAACCAGCGAGATAACACACAGGTATTCTTAGCCCCAGTCTACAGACCAATAGGCAAGGCCTGCTCATGCTTCTGCCTCAGGCCTGGCCGCCCCAACCCCCATCAACAGATGATGACTTTTCCCAAGCCTGGCTCTAAGGCAATAGCAGAAATGACCGCCAGGGGTGACCCTGAAAAAGGAAGGAGTATGGGTGGCCCAGGCACTGAGACTTGGGAGGGCTCATCTGAGCTCCTGGGCCTCAGTTTCCACCTCTGTGAAATGGAGCTCACCACAACTACCTCAAGGAGTAGGCTTGCGAGGCTGTCCAGGCACATCAGCTGAACACAGGAGGGTGTGACACAGCAGTGGAAGAAACAGACCCCAGAGCCAGCGTGCGGGGGCAGCTGGGAGCAGGGAGGTGGGGAGGCAGAGAAGCTAGGAGTGGAATTCAAGGAACGGGAGAGCACTAGGGGTGAGGCGAGGGGGCACCGGCAGCTGCCTGGCCAGGCGCCTCGTTCTAGCCAGTCCTCCCAGCTACCTCCCCTCCATCTTCTCCTTCCCCGCCTGCCTTTGGTTGGATGGTGAAGTCCTACAGACTGTATCTCCCACGTTCCTGGAGTCGGTCCTCTCCAGGGAGGCCTGCATCTGGGCCACGGGTCCCTTGGACCCCCGCGACAGCTGAAGATACACACGCATGCACCAAAAGTGTCCGCTCATTTGATCCTCCACGGAATGCGCTCTCCGGGGCTCCAGGGCTTCCAGTTGCATCCATACATTGATGACTCTCTGCCACACATCCCGCCCAGGCACCCCGGGAGCCCCCCACCCCCCACCAAACGTCGAAGCGGCACCGCTCAGCTGCCCCAGTCCCGCCCCGGGCCGTCTCCACTAAGCTATCCCCTCATTCCTACATCCGGTGCTGCAGTGCGTCCCACAGACCACCCGGAAAGTCTGTCTCAAGCTGACGATCCCTTCCGGTACACCATTGCCCCTGTGGGCCAAGCCACGTCGCAAAGACCGCAGCAGCCTCCACACCAGCCTCCCTGCCTCTGTGAGCCCCAGCCCCTCCCCTCGCAGTCGCCGGAGGGACCATGGTGGCCATGCACCTGACTGCGCCCCTCCTGCGTCGAAAGAATCCCCGGGCCAGGCTGAGAAGGCTCCTCACCGGGGCACACTGTCCGCTCTGCTGGGGTTGGCGTGCTGGGCCTCTGCGTCTCCCTTTATCTTCGCATAAAGAACCCTCCCACCGCCTCCACACAGGGGGCTGGATACGGCCCCACGCCCAGCCCAGAGCCGCTCTGGATTGGGCTGAGGCGATCACGTGGTTCTACCTCCCTTGCCAGTGATTGGTTTAGGGATGGCCATGTGGCCCGCCTCCCACCTGGGAGGGGAAACCCGTGGGTAGGCCTTCGGGACGATCTCTGTCCTCTGCTGGGTATCCCATTGGATCGAACCGGGACGCCGGTACCTGGCACCACGGCAGCCTCGTGGCCACGAGGACCCTGTCTGTGAGCTAAGTTGACGAGCCGGGAAGGGCCGAAGGAAAAGAGAAGGCGGCTGAGGATCGCACTGGCCTTGGAATTGCCTCACCCCTGCCTTCTTGCGAGATGGTGTCTCTTTTGCTTGAACTTGCTCGAGGGGCTTCGTGTTACTCGGAGCCGTCTGCACATATGCAGCATCACGGGGTAACCCCCCGCTCCTGGAGACTGTGATCAAATCTGGTTTAGTGTCAGGTCCTGGAGTGCCGGGGCTGCTTGCTTCTCGGGCCGACGGCGACCATGGGCCACATTAGTAGACAGAAGCATAGGGCCCAGGCTGGGAGAGGTAACGGTTCTGTGCTCTTCTGTCCTGCCCAGACCCCACCTGGGGAGACTGCGGCCGGCCTACAGAGGCTGACCCACTGTGGTCCATCTGCTGAGAACAATACCATTTGGAAGGGGCTGGGAATCTGCCTCATGCAAGGGACAGGGGAGAGAACGGGGTTTTCAGCCTGGTGAAGTGAAGGCTCGAGGGAGGCCTCCTGAGCCTCTTCACCATGCGTGTGGGGCTGCCGAGTGGGGGGTGAGACCCGCCATGTGTGGCAGAGATCACTAGCTGTGCTGCAGCACCCACCTTGCCTTCTTCCATAGGAGCAGGATTTAATTTTTGGCTGGCCACACAGTCATCTTAGAATAGTGACATTCCTTAGTTTCCCATCTAGGTGAAGCCATGTGCCCAACCTCTGGCCATGGAACCTTCCTGAAAAGACGGCTGGTAGGTGCACTATGTCTCCTTTTTCCTTTATCTCTCATTTCTTCTGGTGGCTGGAAGACAGGGTGTGATGGCTGGGGCTCCAGCAGTCATACTGGACTTGTGAGATCTTGGGACCAAAGATCACACACAGCAAAGTAACAAGAGGAGAGACGAGGCTGTGTGACTGACCCTGTGGAGTAGAGATGCCACGCCAGCACTGGACCGCCGACCTCAAGATCCTATAGAAAAATGCACGCTACAATAATGAACTGATTTTTTCATTCTTGAGATTGGCAAGAATTAAAAGATGATTGTGCCATTAGAGACAGTGTCACACGGTGGTTAGTATCCCACCTGGGCTGGACTCCTGCCCTGAATTTACCAGCTCTGGAAACTTGAATCAAATATGGAACTTCTGTGCCTTGTTCCTTTTTCAGGTGTTTCCTCACCTGAGAAAAAAAATGGTTTGGAAAAAACCCAAAACGAATTTGCAGAGTCTTTGTGAGAAATAAACTTTGAGAAAGGTGCCTGGTCCAGGGCACCCAGGAGAACGTCTGGCAAGACCATTAACATTGAGCTACCTTACGGCTGTTGTGTGCGGGTGTGGATCGGCCACGTTCACACGTGGTCAGAAGAGGTGTAAACGTAGACAGTGTTTCGGAGGGCTCTTGGCCGCATCAAAATTCACAAGGGTCGGGGTGCCTGGGTGGCTGAGTCAGTTAAGCTTCTGACATCGGCTTCATGATCTCGCGGTTTGGGAGTTCGAGCCCCGCGTCTGGCTCTGGGCTGACAGCTCAGAGCCTGGAGCCTGCTTTTGATTCAGTGTCTCCCTCTCTCTCTGCCCCTCCTCAGCTCATGCTCTGTCTCTCGCTCTCCCTCTTAAGAATAAATATAAAAAAAAAATCTTGGGACGTACATACAAGACTCTTTTTCATGTGTCCCCTTGAACCCAGCAACCCAAAGCCTTTGGGGCCAGGTATATTCCGGGTTTCAAGAAGGTAATTTGGTGTCTGGGCCACATTCGGTGTCATTCTCTCCCGGGGTCTCTGGTGCTTCATACTGCAGGCTCCTCGTGGTCTTTGGTCTCCTCTAATTTCAGAGGAGATAGCGGTCCCCTTCCCATGAGGCTGGGAAGTTCTGGGGGAGTGAATGCCCCTTGGGGCACCCACGGCTGATAGGGCCCAGTGGCAGGTGGGTAAGCACCCAGCTGCCTTCAGTTCTTTCTCACAATTCCCTAGAGGGGTCGGTCTCTCCCCTCATCGCCCCATTGCCCCCTGCAGCGACTCCATCGATGACCCTTAGTTTGGCTTTTCCCTGTCCACTCTCCCCAGTCCTTGCTGCCTGCTTCCCAGAAGTGTCTTCCAAATAAACCACCTGCACCCAAGTCCTGGCTCTGCTTATGGGGAGCCCAGCCCAGGACAGCCCCCTAGAAACCCTATTTCATCAGCATGCTGCATTCATGGTCATAGTAAGATAAACCGGGACTTCAAATAGTCTAGCAATGTGGGTCAGGTTTGCAGCCCAAGAAGTAAAGAAAAGGGGCTTGGTTTTCTGAGTGTTTGGATTTCATAGTTGCGGGGAAGGGACTGGCCGGTACTCACCTGGTGCACGGAGGTGTGTCTTCTCTTGCTTGGTTCAGTGTGGTGAGTGGAAGACTCCCTGTTGCCACTGCCTGCTTCCAGAAGGCTCCAAGGACACAACAGTTAACCAAGATGTCCACACTGGAAGAGACAGCTGATGCACTTAGGCACAGAAGGTGATTTGGCCTCTGGCAACACTATGGAAGGAGATCCCGGGGTAGGGAGACAATGCCACGTTTGATGGGGTGTTCAGGGGAGACCTGTCACCAGGGTGATGTCTGAGCCCAGACCTGACTGGTGAGAGGGAGCCCGGGACACTGATCCAGGAACATGGAACAGCATATGCAAAGGCCCTGAGGTGGGGGGGGGGGCGGTTTGACTTATTTGAGGAGGAGCAAGGAAGCCACAAGGCAGGAGAGCTGGCAGGCATAGGGGAGCAGTCCTGGGATAAAGAGTCTCTAGTTTCTAAGAGCCGAGGGGTGTGCTGAAGGACTTGGGGGCAGGGGGCCCCACGATCTGATTTGGAAGAGCCGTCTGCTTGATACTCGAGGAGCGGCTGGGAGCGTTAGCAGCAACAGGGCAAATTCAGAACAAGCCGAGCGGTGTTCACTGCCCATACACCCGCCACCTCCACAGTGTCCACAGGGTCCACTGGGACCGCAGTACCCACGCCCCCTCCACGCCCACCACCACCAAGGGTGTACCTGATTGGTCCAGGGGCCACGGCCCTTGCCAGTGATAGGTCAGGAGTGGCCATGTGACCAGTTTCTGCCAATGAAACCTCAGGAAACATCAACGGTGGTTCTCAAGAGGCTTCGGACACTACTGGCTTGCGGGTGTCCAGCGCAGGAAGGTGGGGAGCCGGCGGAGCGAGGGAGGAGGCTGCTCCTGCAACCCAGGAACCTAAGTCACTCCATGTTCTTGGCCTCGCAGAATGGGGGTGTGCGTCAGAGGTCCCTGTGAGACCGACCAGGCTTCAGCTCCTTGCGGCCGGAACCCCCAGATGGACAGCAAGCAACGTGTCCATCGGAAGGGAGGGCCTAGCGAATCAGGACACGCGTGTGCTGCGGGGTACAGCAGAGCCATGGCAGAGACTGAGGGTGACCCAGCCAAGGGAGGTGGTGGTGCTCCTCAAGGATTCTGCCCCCGCGGTGAGTTGTCAGGGTAAGCAAATAAAAGCGGAGAGGGCAGAGAGGGCACTCGGGTAAATTTGAATTTCAAACAATACGTTACTTTTTTTTTAAGTAAAAAATTCTTTTGGGGCGCCTGGGTGGCTCAGTCGGTTAAGCATCTGACTTGGGTTTCAGGTTATGATCTCACTGTTTGTGGGTTCAAGCCCCACACCGGGCTGTGCTGACAGCTCCGAGCCTGGAACCTGGTTTGGATTCTGGGTCTCCCTCTGTCTCTGCCCCTACCCCTTTGGTGCTCTGTCTCTCAAAAATAAATAAACGTTAAAACAATTGTTTTAAAGTCTCAGCTGATGCATGTGAACTGGATGGCTTGTATTTTATCTGACAGCTGTCCTCCCCACCCTGCCCCCCTGCCCCCAGGACTCTTAGCAATGCCTGGAGACACTTCTGGTTGTTGATCTTGGGAGGGGCAAAGCCAGCAGATAGAAATCAGGGTCACAACTGAACACCCTACAGTGCAGAAGACAGCCCCACAACAAAGAATCATCCTGCCCCACATGTCAGCAGTGCCAAGGTTGAGAACCCCTGTGTTATCTGAGAAACAATCACGCAGTAGGATGTGGTAGAATTCCGTGTGTGTGTGTGTGTGTGTGTGTGTGTGTGTGTGTTTAAATCCAACTAAGCTATATAATTGCATAGAAAAAGATATGGAAGGTCACGCAACCAAAGTCAAGTGGGGTGGGGCGTGGATAACACTTCTCCATCTAAATACTTCCACAGTGTTTTATTATCTTTTAAGTTAACACATTTGAAGTTAATATATATGTATACACACACTTGCATGAAGTACACAGATCAAAATGTGAGATGTTTCTATTTTTTTAATGTTATTTATTTTTGAGAGAGAGAGAGAGAGAGAGAGAGAGAGAGAGAGAGAGAGAGTGTGTGTGTGTGTGTGTGTGTGTAGGTGAGCAGGGGAGGGGCAGAGAGAGAGGGAGACACAAAATCCGAAGCCAGGCTTCGGGCTCCGAAGTGTCAGCACAGAGCCCTACGTCGGGCTCGAACTCACAGACCGTGAGATCATGACCTGAGCCCATGTTGGAAGCTTAACCAACTGAGCCACCCAGGCGCCCCTAAACAGTGATGCGGCCTTCCAGAGGAAGACACAGTGCAGTAAGTGTCCCCTGGCATCCCCTTCCCGTCTCCGGCTACGCTGCGAGGACCCTGCCTCCCCGGCCCCCTCACCTGTCCTGCAGCTCGGCGTCCTCCATGTCTGGCTTCTGTCCCTCAGCGCTGTCTCTGTGAGATTCACTCATGTTGAGTCTAACGGTTCGTCCTCACGGCGGTGAAATACACCAGAATGTATTCATTCATTCTGTTGATGGACATTTGGGCTGTTTCCAGTTCGGTGCCACGATGAATAAGCGGGTGCGAACATTCACAGGTCTTTCGGTGGCGTCTGTACTCCTTCCCGATGGGTGTTTATCTCGGCAGAAATCATTCAGCTAGCGGGTGTGCCCTCAGCTGTTTGACCAAAGAGCTTCCCAAGTGCTTACATTGTTCACACGTCCCCCCAACTTTTTATGAAAGTTCTAGTTGCACCACCTCCTTGCCAGCACTTGATACAGTCCAGACATTCCATGTTAGTCCCTCTGGTGGGTGAGCAAATTAGTAATCACTGGGATTTTAATTTGCGTTTCCCGGACAAAGAAGTGAAGTTCCTGTTCTTATCTGTGGACCCCACGGCTCTCTCTTGTGACACGCTTGTTCAAGTCGCTTGCCCATTTTTCTATCGGGCCGTCTCCTCTTCTCTCGCTGATTTGTAACGGGCTGATTGGCAAATATCTCTTTCCATTGTGTGGCTTGCCTTTTTCCTCACTTCCGTTTCTGGGCCCTGACATCCCCCACCAGGCTCGGGTAATAGAAGGAAGGTCCTGTGAAGAGACTGAAGGTGGGGGAGGTGACGGACACTCTTGGCATAAGAAGGTCCCGGAGAAAGAACGGCCGGAGGTGAACCTTCCAGCGTGAAAGCTCTGGTGGTCTTCTACATGCGCCACTATTGGACTTGACGCCCAGTTGGTGGGGGGGGGGGGGGAGAAGGTTCTGCTCCTCCTTCCCTCCAGGACTTGAGTGCCTCCGCCTACCCCCCGCCCCCCAATTCCCCACCAAGGCCGTTGCAGAACTGGACAAAGCTAAGCAGGACCAGCATCCCAGGCTGGAGGCTGGATGTAAGAGGAAGCAGGACTTTGGTGGGAAGAAGGAATTGAAAAGAACCAAGGTATGGAGTGGGGGCAAAGGAAGTGTGAACAGGGCAGAGGGTCCTGGGAAGATGCTTTCCGCTGGCCTCCCAGCTTCTATTGCTAACTACCCATTTTGTGCCAGCAGCCAGAGTATTAGGATCATTTAAAACGAACACAGACTGGGGCGCTTGGGTGGCTAAGTTGGTTGAGCATCCGACTTCGGCTCAGGTCTCAAGTTGATGGAGCTGACAGCTCAGAGCCTGGAACCTGTCTTCGGATTCTGTGTTTCCCTCTCTCTCTGTCCCTCCCCTGCTCATGCTCTGTCTCTCTCTGTCTCAAAAATAAAAAAAAAAATTTTAAATGAACAAAAGCCCACATTTCTCTTGTGCTTGAAAACCTCCAGGAGCTGCTTTTTGTGGTTAGAGTACATTACCAATAATTTCTAGGGGCAGCCAGCCAAGACATGATCTGGCTGGGATGGTACCTTTTACCGCCCTCTGCTCCAGCCACACTGGCCACCCATTGCCCAGATGACCCCATGTTGCAGCCTCAGTGCCTTTGCATATGCTGTCCCCTCCATCTAGAATGACACCTATTGGTATCGGCTTCTCCTTATTCGGACCCTTTCTCAGTGTCACCTCCCCTGGGGATGTCTTCCCAGAACTCTTGGATCTGGCCCTGCCCCACATCATTTTTCTCTTGATCTATTTCCTTTATATTTCCTTCCTATTAGAGTCCCTCTGAAATGATCCACTTTTCTAATTCCTTGTTTGTAGACTGTGAGACAGGGGCACTTGTCTGTGTTCTCCGCAGTGTCCCCAGAGTCCCAGCATGCACCTGGCACACGGTAGGTACTAGATTCTTCCCTGAAGGCTGCTGGCATCTGGACTGATCCAAGGAGGTCCGCTGGGATCCCGTGTGGGCCCTACCGGCTAAAGGAAGGTGCATTCTGGGGAGGATGCTAAAAGGCTACTTGGCTGGGGTTATGTATTACCTGGGTAATTAAACAGTCCTTAACCACTGAGCCTGGCAAACCATCAGTGTCCTCCGATCTGCCAATGTCCGGCCTCTCTGAGGTCTGAGCAACCCACGTGGGGCTGGGCCCCTGACGCGGGGGTCCACGTTAGTGGGAGCAGGTGGATGGGAGAAAAAGCATCTTTCAGTTCCAGTCAGAGGAACTGGGCTTCCAGACTTCTGGGCTGCCTCAGGAGGGGGCTAGGGGTGGGGCTAGGGTTACCCAAGTGCCCCCTGTCCCCCCGGGGGCCAAGCACTCAGGGTCAGGCAGCCCAGAGGCCCCAGGAGGCGTGGAAACGGTCTGCGCAGGGACCACGCAGGACCAAAGATGCGTGAGGCGGTCCTGGGAACGGAGGGGGCGGAGTCTGTGAGGAGCCCGGACTCTTGTGTCTGGGCCCAACCGATTCATAGTAAAAACAGAAACAAAACAAAACAAAACAAAAAAACACACGGCCAGCAGAGCTGGCATGGAGTGAACCCATACGGCCGCCTGTTGCTTCCAATGAGAAACTGAAAGGTGTGGAGGCCACCCAGCCAGGCTCCGCGGGGGAATCTCATTTTACAGATGGGCAAACTGAGGCCCAGAAGGGGACAGGCTGGACTGCCAGTCCAGGAGGGCTCTGGATTCTGCTGAGAGCCAGAACTCTAGGGGAGGGGGGTGGCCGAGCGTGGCAGGGGGGGGGGGGTGGGGGGGTTCCCATCTGCGGAAGTGAAAATTGCCTGCAGGCCTTAGAAGGTGGGGAGCTGAAGGGGAGGAGGAGGAGGGCAGGGCCAGGGGCATTAGGATTCCAGGCAGCTGCCCGACACCCAATTTTCCAGCTGGGTGCCCTAGCCTGTTCTCTGAGCATCCTGCCAGAGCCGGTCTAATTGACAGGGAGAGGGGAGGCTGCTTGGGGCTGGGAGCAGGGGTGGGAAAGGAAAGGGGGGGAGTAGAGGAGGGAGGGGAGGAGAGAAGGGGAGGAGGGCAGGACCCATGGGGCAGTGGGTGGACACAGACCTGGTGGGAAGAGGGTTTGCAGCCGATGCAGCTGGAAGACAACCCGTGCCACCCCCTGGTTCAAGGGAGGAGGAAACACCCAGAGAGAGGTAGCAGCTTACCTGGGGTCACAGGGCCAAAGGGAGGCCGAGGCAGGACAGGAAGAGGCAGAGTCAGGTTTCACAGGGAGAGAGAGACGCCTGAGAGGAGAGGGTGGGGCTTCTGGGGGTGCCATTGGAAGGGGTGAAAGGAGACTGGGGGTGGCCCTGGCCTCGTCCCGGGGTCCCTGGGATGTGCTTGGGCACCGGCTCCCTGCTTCTTGCCCCCCACAGGCCCTCTGCCTGGGAGGGATAACTGGTGTTCTGACACGTGGGTAGACGGCAGGGGTGGGTGCCAGAGCTGCTCCCTCCGCTCCCCCTCTCCCCTTGCTGACTAGAGTAATTAGTGCTAATGACACGATTAGGGGCTTGGGGGTCACGCTCAGCCTCCGGGCTCGCAATCATGGGAGGGCTGGCAGGTGCATGGACCAGCCTGAGGTGGGGGCGGGGGAAGCAGGGAGAGGAGAGATGGCCCAGGGGAACTGCCTCGGCCTCAGGGTGCTCCCCAGCTGCGTGGGGTCGGTGGGCCGTGGGCAGTCTGGGCCCCCAGTGTCCCCTCTCCCTGCACCCCCAGCGGAGGTCACCGTGTCCCCACCGTCTGCTCACTGAGTGGCCCACTGAGGCCGGGGGCAAACTTCTCCAGGTTGCAACTTCACGTGCGGTTTATAGGAACTAAATATAATAATTTTTTAGCCTCACACCTTCCCATCCCCCCCTCCCCCCATTCCTGTGCTCCTGCTTTTTATTCATTCCTGCTGCCTGGCTCTTTCTAGACAAACTGGGCCCAAACAGGGAATTTCCTGGTGCGTCAAGTTCTCCTTTGATCTGTTCTCCTGGTGGTGGTGGGGGGGAGAGTGGGACAGTGGCGCCGTGGCAGAGATGTCACCGTGTCCTTCCTGAAGCTGCCCTCTCTGTCCCGTGGCCCAGGTGGGACCCTGCCAAGAGTGCCCTTGGCCCCTGGCTGCTGCCCCCAGGGGTGGAGCTGAGGGCTCCTCCTTCTCCCCCTTGGATCCCAGAGCCCACAGCCATTTCCCTCTCAACGCCCCCTCCTCCCCGTCCTCCCCAACCCAATCTGGTGTCTCAGGAAATGCTGCCTTCCTCTGCGCCCACCGACTGGGCACGAATCTCCTTCCTCTCTGCCGCGCGCAGACACAATCTTCAGACTTCTATTTAGAAACTCAAAAGCTGGGCCTTAACTTCTCTGGGCATAATCACACCCCGAAGGTGGTGAGTCTGGAGTGTTCCGTCCCGGCTGGAGAAAGCCGGTAGCCAAAGTCAGTAGTGTTGAGGGGAGGGGGACGTAAGCACAGCAGGGGTGACACGTTTTCCCACGCAGAGCCTCACATACATGGGTAACCCTTGCCCCCCATATGCCAGGTGGTTGTCTGGTGGATGAGAAAGAAGGGGAGGGGGCTGAGGGATCCCAAGCACCTGGGCGATGGGGGGGACCATGAAGGGGTCTCCCCTGGCTGGGCTGACCCTGAGTCAGGCTGGGAGTCGGGTGTGTGGGTCCAGGATGGGGTCGAGGCTGGAGGTGGAGGTGGGCAGGGCCCCTTGGGGAATATCTCTGGAACCTCCAGGCATCCTTGGGCAGAAGTAGGCCGGTCTGTGAAACTGGGGCAGGAGCCAGGGAATCTGGGCCGAGGGCCTGGTTTGTCCCCAGGGCTCTGCCTCGTGCGCTGGCACCTCTGTGCCGCCTGCCGCTGCTGGGGCAGTCCAGGGCAGGGCCCGTCTGTCCACTTGCGCGTCAGTCCCCGGCCCTCGCAAGTGCAGAGCCCTCTGCTGAGCCAGGCTCCCTCATTAGGAACCGGGGCCCCAAGAAGTGAAGCAGCCGGTCTTCACCTCAAGGACTGCTCCATGGCAGGGCTGGGGTCTGTGCCCCCGCATCCCGGATGCCAGGGCTCAGCCCTTTCTAGGCCATCGCGCTGGCGTGACATTCCAGGGGGTGGCAGGGGGGCAGGTGGGAGTGAGCTCTCTCGTCGTGGAGGTGTGCAACTTTAGGCCCAGTCACCCTCGGCAAGGATGTCATAAAGGAGATTCAAAAAGCCGAGAGCTTGGATCTAGGGATTGTGGTGGCCCAGGACTAAAGGAATGTAGGGGTGCTCTGCCTTACAGTTTCGGGCATTATGCCTTTTCCAGGGGAACCTGCATTTTCAGATAGAAATCTTCCAGATACAAAAGAATGGGTTGATGAGGGCAGGTCAGAGGCCCAGTGACTAGTTTGTGTGTGTGTGTGTGTGTGTGTGTGTGTGTGTGTGTGTGTCTACCAGCTGTGCAACACTGCGTGGGTTCCTCAACCTCTCTGAGCTTGGCGTGTTCACTGATGACATGGAGGCTGCAGTCCCAGGCCCATTCCTGGGAACTGCCCAGTCGTCTGTCGGGGACCTCCGGGGGCAGATGTGATCCTGAGTACGGACGTCTTCAGTAGCTGGAGGTAAGGGTTACTGTGATGGCCGTGGTTTTGCTTGTGATCTCTGTCCGGCCAGGCACCAGGAAGCCCATGAAAGCCAATGAAGGACGCAGAGATGTCTTATTGTGAATTCCTGCATCCTTACATCAAAGGACTGGACCTTTGGAATAAGTGTGGAAGTCAGTCCCTTCCAGAAATAGCGAAGGTGAGCTTGGTCCCCGTGCGGGACGCATGCGGGTTTGGGGAGTAGAGGCAGAGAGAGCCGGGGGGTAAGGCTGCTCAGCACAGCTGAGGGGGCTGCACGGACGTGGCTGAGGACCCCTGAGGGGTGGGTAGGGGCTGTTCGCCAAGTGGGGGCGCCGTGTGTGTGTGTCACGGGCGTGTGTCTATTGTGCGTGTGTGGTGTGCACACGCATGTTGGGCCCCTGTGCCTTCCCGTGCACACGTGTTTTCTCCTGTGCCAGGGAGAGCAGCTCACAGGCCCTGTAGTCTCTGGCCGAGGGCAGAGGAATTCTTTATTTCCACGGCCTTCCGCGGTGATTAAGTCTCCAAACTTTTCCTTAACCATCATTTCTTCCAAATGAAAAATCAAATTGCATCTCCAAGCAGCTTGGAAATCGATTGCTTTCAAAATGAACTTTTGGAGAAGCGATTCCAAAGAGAAATAAGAGGAGGAAGGTAGGAGGGGAGGGGCGGGGACGGAGCCGCTGCAGGGGCCTCCTGAGAGTCACAGGCAAGTCCAGGATTAAAGGAAGGACTGGGTGGCTCTTTGTGGGGGAAGAGGTGAGTGTGCTCCAGGGTTTCCTGTGTGCCCGGGACTTTGGTATTTATTAATATGTTCTATACAGAAGGATCTAAGGCTCGGAGAGGTGGGGCGGTTTGCCTGAGGGCACACAGACAGGGAGAGAACCCTGGTCATCTTGGGTCTAAAGCCTGTACACCACCTAGGGTCACCACAAAGACCATCTGGGGAGGGCTTCCTGGAAGAGGTGCCTAGTGAAGAAGATGGAGAGGGACAAGCAGAGAGGGTATTTCTGGCAGAGGAAACTGCACAGAGACAGGTGGAGAGGATGGAAAGAGTGGGGATGGCTGGAAAGCGGCTTACTGATGGGTGGGGCAGAGAGGGGGAGGGGACAGCTCAACTCCTGTGAGGGGGCAGGGGGAGGGGCTCCCAGTGCTCCTCAGAGAGCAGGTGAATGGGGAGGGCTGCCTGGCGGGGGGAGGGGGGCAGAGAGGGGGGTAGGGGTGGGGGTGATGTGATGATGACACTGAGTGCTTACCAGGTGCTGGGCTCTGTTCTAAGGGCCTCGTAAGCATGGAGCATATGACCGTCAGCCTTACAGATCAGCCTCATATGACTGTCCCACCTTACAGATGCGACAACTGAGATTCACAGAGGTTAAGCCAAAGCTTAGAAGCAGTCAAGTTGGAGGGCGCCTGGGTGGCTCAGTGGGTCAAGCATCCAACTTTGGCTCCAGTCATGATCTCATGGTCCCTGAGTTGGAGTGGTGTGTAGGGCTCTGTGCTGATGGCTCAGAGCCTGGAGCCTGCTTTGGCTTCTGCGTCTTCCTTTCTCTCTGCTCCTCCCCCACTTATGCTCTGTTTCTCTCTCTCAAAAATAAACAAGCATTAAAGAATAAAAAAAAAAAGAAGTGGTCAAAATGGGCGGGGGAGGCAGGGGAGGCGGCCGCTGAGCGGCTGGGTGGTGACCCCCAGGAGGAGGGCAGCCTTGAAGGCTGTGCTCAGGAGCTGGGGCTTCTCCCGGAAGTTGAGGGCCTGTGGAGTCTCCCAGGAGACGGGTGGAGGGTGATGATGTGACCAGGGTCACCCTGCCACGCTGCCCTGGCCCCTGGGGCAGCAGGATGAGGACCAGGAGACTTGGGGCAGTTTCCTGGGGTTGTGACCACAGGCGCCCTGGGACGGGCCTGTGTGTCAGCTCCCAAGGCTGGTCCACCCCTGCTCCCGAGAGAGCTGAGTGCCAGAGACCTCTGGGTGGGGGCCGAGCTCCGGCCTGAGTGGTGTGTGTGTGTGGGTGAGTGTGCGAGGGGTCTGCTGGGTCTGTGTGCTCGTATCCGTGTATGTAGATTTGTGTGTGTCTTGCAGTGGTGCATGTGGACACAGTGAAGCCAGCCCAGTGCAGGAAGGTGTCTGTCACTGTCAGCAGAGGGTGACAGGACCCGGTGACTGGGTTGTCGGGCCACCTCGAAGTGGGAGCTGAGAGTGGCTCTCAGAGACCCTGGCCCTAGTCCTGCTTCCCTGCATTGCTCCGCCCACCCTGTCGCCAGGGAAGGAGGCTAAGGCTGGAAAGAGCTGGGTGGGGAGAGCCTGGAGGTGTCTGGCGGAGGAGGGTTGGGGAGATCTGGAGGGGGTTGGGGGCAGCAGAGAGTGGGTGGGGCCTAGAGGTCAGTGAGGGGCGGGGCCAAGCTTGCCCCCACCCCTGGGAGGCGGAAGCCTCAGTCTGTTGCCCTCCCTCCCTGGCCAGCAGCTGGGGGTTTGGTCACCTTTTCCAGGCCTGAGTGGCGGGAGCACTGGAGAGCGGGCAAGACGGCTTAGCGAGGGAAGCTGGCCAGCGCGGAGGTGGAGGAGGCAGGAAACACAGGCAGCAGAACTGTGGGGGCTGAGAGACAGACAGAAACCTCAGACTGGAGGCAGTCTGGTGGCGGAGCAGGGGGTGGGGGGAGGGGGCACCTCCTCGGAGCTGGGCGGCTCACCGAAACATGGGCTGGTGTGATGCCCAGTCTCTCTGGGGAAACTGAGGCTCAGGTTGTGCCTCAAATGTCCCATCGATTACAGAGCCCACAGCTCTGTGGTGAGGGGGAGGGAGAAGGAGGAGAAGAGGGAAGTGTGGTCTAGACTTTGGGCTGGGGCTTCCTCTTGCCTGGAGATTTCTGGACGAAGGAGGGGGGCTGGCCTGAGGGCAGGAGCTCTGAGGTCTGGTCTCCGCCTGGTGAGACCTCATTGTGTGTCTCTTGGCAAGTCACTGCCTCCCTGAGGGCCTCAGTCTCTCCATCTGTGAAATGGAGAAAACCTTGGACCACACCATCTGCAGTATTTCTTTCGGCTTTGGCGGCTGGCACCCCTCGAGACCCACCTTGCTGACATGGACAGGGAGCTGGTGGGCACAGCTAGGCTCCCTGCCCAGGATTGCCCCTTAGGTGCCGTGGGACCTTGGGCTGCTCCCTCAAGCTCTCTGTGCCTCAGTTTCCCCCTGCTCTAACAGGGTGGTGGGGCTTGAGACGGATCTGCTGGCCCAGGCCTGGCACCGGGTAGCTGGCTGGATGCCTCCGGTCCCCCCACCCCCTCCCCACACCTAGCTTCCACTCAGCTCTCTGGAAGCCTCCGCAGGCTGGCTCTGATGAAAGGTTCATTTTCCTTTCATTGTGCAGGTGACAAATTCTGCCGCCAATAATCACTTGTGAAAAATCAACAGTGAAGCCCAGCGGCTCCAAGGGCCCCGGAGAAATTTGAGTGGATTTCCGGAGGAGCCGGTGGAAAAAACCAGGGGCAGCTGTGGGATCTGGGAGGCGGGGGAGCAGGGAGGAACAGCCGCACTCAGCAGTGTGCGGCCAGGACCCCACCACACTGGCATGGCAAAGGGAGGGACCCGCTCTTATTGCAGCAGGGAGCCTCTGTCTAGGCAGACCCCTCCCTCCCCAGCTCCCATAAGGAGACCAGAGGGCCCTTGGGGCAGCGGGAATGGCCTGAGTAAGCAGGGCAGTAAAGTGGCCTTGCCCTGAGGATTGGGGGGAGGCAGACCCTGCTCGAGGGGAGGGCAGAGGAAGACGGGTAAGGAGCACAGATGGAGGTAGAGGTCCCGCTCTGAAGGGCCTGAAAGCCCCAGAGAAGGTGGAGGACACTAGGAGCCATGGAAGGTTCGGGAGCAGGAGACAGACCTGCTTGGCAGCTGATCTGCTGTGTCTCCTACCTTCTCTATCCTCCTCTGGGGTGGGGGCCTTCAGGGGCCTCCAAGGACCCAAGTGCCAGTCCTCCTGGGGGGAGAGTGGAGAGCGCCCGGAGGGCTGGGGCACAGGGAAGGGGGCTGAGGGGGTACCTACTGACGCAGATGGAGCACCACCCTTGTGCCAGGCTATCTCAGGGCTCCCCGCAGGAAGGTGATCCCGGCAGTGACCTGTCTGTGGGGGGAGTTCTCTAAATGATCTCATCTGTGCACCCCCCTCCTCCTGAGTGAGGGGCTCTGCCCTCACGGGCCCATTTTACAGATGAAGAATACCAAGGTCAGCATTGCCAAGAGGTGGTGGCCACCAAGGAAACCAGGATTTCTGACTTCTGGACCAGGGCGTGGCACACGGAAAGTGCTTTGTGCATGGGTGAGGGCCAGGATTTGACCCCCTCTTTGGACTTCAGTATCTGTGATTCCCAGATGGTACCAGGGATCCTTCTCTGAGCATGAAAACCCCAGAAATAGATCCATCTGGGAAATGGTCAGCCATTTTGGAAACACCGAGAGGGAAAGTGATGTGTCTGAGGCCACACAGTGGCAGAGCAAGGACCAGAAGCCAGATGCTTAGGCTTGCCCCCCCCCCCCCCGCAGCTTCTCTGACACCAGGCTGGTGGGCACTGCGGACTGAGCCCTGAGCTGGGCAGGAAGTGTGGGCACTGCCCTGGGGGGGGGCAGGCTGCAGGGTGTAGTGGGAGGGGTCAAGCCGCCTTCAGCTCCTGGGGGGCCCCTTGAGCGGCAGCCAGGGGGCAGGCCTTTTCTCCTCAAGCCCTGTCTCTGCCTCCTTGCAGCCCTTCGATCCACATCTACACAGCCCCTAATTTCCATTTATATCGCTGCTGAGAACAATGGCTTGCTTTCATCTTGACCTTTCTCTCTTGCTCTCTCCATCTCTCTCTCTCTCTCTCTGTCCATCTGACCCGATGCCTCTGAGACTTCAGCTTCAGGCAGATGTAGTTTCGGAGGCAGGCATTCCTCGGCTGTGTGACCTTCGTGGAGCCAAATCCATTTGTCCGTTGGCTGGCCAGGGCCTCACTTTTCTCATCTGTACAATGGGGTTAGGATCATGCGCGGCGCCAGCCTCTCAAGGCTTACGTGCCCGGAGAGGCCCTGCGCATCCAGCAGGTGCTCCCGCTGTGGTAGCCGCCAGACAGCGATGGGGATTTGTGGCAGGAATTATTGGACTCCAAGCGCCTCACCACCCACTCGCCACCTGACAGCCGCCTTCCGGCTCTCCGGCGCTGCGGGGGAGGCCGGGAAAGCTCCCCACTCCCTGCTATTTCTCCTCTGCAGCCTCCCGGGAGGTTAATAGCGGCTCCTCACCGGGATAGTTGGCTTTTTCCCCAGTCTCCTCTGCCTCTTTCTTCTCTAGGAGCATATTCTCAGGGTGGCCACTGCGGAGAAGGGACGGGAGGGGTATACGCCATTTAGGGGGGCACTTAGGGATGGGAGGGGGGCCTGGTCTGGGCAGGACTTTGAGCCTGGTGGGGCTCGAGATGGGCCTGGTGATCCAGGTCCTGCCTCCTGAGGAAGGGAGAGAGCTCTGCGGGGGAGGGGGAGACCAGGCGACATGCTGCGGGCTGGCCGCAGAACGCCGGGGGTCCCCCCTGGCGCATCGCTGGGGCCTTGGGCTCCTGCACCCACACCTTTCCCGGTGTGAACCCCAGTCAACCCTGTGGGGTAGGACTGACCACTGTGTGTGTGTGTGTGTGTGTGTGTGTGTGTGTGTGTGTATTCCTTAAAAACTGTGGTCACATAACATTTACTATCTTTTTTTTTAATCTTTATTTATTTTTGAGAAAGAGAGGAAAAGAGAGAGCATCAGGGGGGCAGGAACAGAGAGAGAGAGGGAGACACAGAATCCTAAGCAGGCCCCAGGCTCCGAGCTGTCAGCACAGAGCCCAAAGCGGGGCTCGAACTCACACTGTGAGATCATGACCTGGACCGATGTTGGCCGCCCAACCCACTGAGCCACCCGGGCACCCCAACATTTACTATCTTAACCAGTTCTAAGTGAACACTTCTGTGGCACTAAGCACATACGCAGTGTTGCACAACCGTCACCCCTGCCCCCCAAAGTCCAGAACTTTCTCAGCTTCCAAAGAGAAACTCCCCCCATTAGTCAGCAACTCCCTGTTTCCTTCTGCCTCCCTCTGGCCCCTAGTAACTCCTTCCACTTTCTGTCTCTATGAACTTGCCCGTCTCTAGACACCTCACAAAAGTGGAATTCAATAATATTTGTCCCTTGGGATCTGGCTGATTTCACTTGGCAAAACTGGATGGCCTCTTTCAACCTATGAGTAAACTGAGGCACAGAGAGATCACGGGGCTTGCCCAAGCTGGGAGCCCTCTCCCACATCCTTTCCATGTGGTCTCTTCTGTTTCCAGACGCCCGTGAGTGTCCCGGTCCGCCTGTCACACCTACAGACCCCCATTTCACGGAGGAAGAGAAAGAGGAGCTAAGAGCCCCTGCATTGAAGGAATCCAGGGGCGCGGGTGCTCCAAATACAGTGCTCACGCCTTCAGGGAGTCTCCCAGCTCTGTGGGGAGAGGTCCTGGCAGTTCCAAGGCCTGTCGGGAACATGCCAGGGAGACTGCTGTGCCCCTTGGGGTCCCAGTGTCTGTCTTCTGATGCTGACCAGACAGAGATCTTGCAGACTGCCTCTGGCGGTGCTGACATCACCCCTCCCCAGGGCTCTCCGGGTAGGGGAGGGGACAGGCAAGCTGCTAGCAACATGGCCTGAGGGGCTGCCAGAGGCAAAGAAGAACCTGAGCCAGGGTTCCGGCCTCCTGGTGACCCACAGAGCCTGACAGTCTCCATGTCTTCCTCCTGGGTCTTCTAGGCTCAGCGTGTGTGTTTGAAGAGGGCCAGAGTGGCTGAGGAGCTTAAAGTTATCGGAAACACTCTAGTATGCTCTCAGTGTGTGTGTTTATGGGGGGGGAGGGACATAAAGGAAGTCAGGTGTCTGATGAAGGAAGGGAAGGTAGAAAGATTTCCCACTGGCTCCCCTCACCTTCTTCATCTAACACTTAAAGCCTTTTGTGATCTGGTCCAGCCCATGGGTCCATCTGCAAATTCCATAGATTCACTCATTCATTCGGCAAGTATTGAGCGAGGATGGCGATGCCTAGGCACACTGGGTCAGAGGCTGGGGCCGTGGCCATGGCCCTGCAGAGACGAACACCACGGCTGGCCTGGAGTTCCTGAGCTTGTGGTCCAATAGCGACACCCAACATTGAGCAAACGATCAGATGAAGTGTAAGTGCAGACCATGCCCGGCGCTTTGAGCGGGAGTCAGGGCCTTGTGAGCAGGCTGGATTCGGACTGGGAGCTCAAGGAAGGCATCCCTAAGAGGCTGCGAGCAGAGGGATGGATGGACTAGCCAGGCAGGGAGCCTCCGGAGGAGCGTCCGGGGCAGAGGGAAGAGACACAAAATGGCCGAGGGGTGCCAAGGAGCTTGGTGGGATTGAGAGCGAGAGGACAGCAGCCCTGGAGAGAGAGAGTAGAGCGGGGGTCATGGGGCTGGACATCGAGGGCTCACCACGGGGGACTGGACACACGGGGTGATCAGCGGGGGACACGGAGGAGAGATCCCCTAGGCCTGGGAGATGGGGGTGGGTGTTACCAGGGTCTAAGGACCGTGGAACCAGGCTGGGAGCTGGAGCCGTGGAGGAGAGGAACCCTGGGTACCATCAGAGAGGGAGAAACAGCTGGCTTCTCCCTCCTGTCGCCCTGCAGACTCCCCATGGGGCCTCCCATTGGCCGACTCTGGCCGAAAGACAGGTGATATGAACGCTCAGGAAAAGTGGTCTGTGGACAGGTCTCTTTATCTCTCTGAGCCTCAGTTTCTTCGTCTGTCAAAGGGGGGCAATCCCACCGACCTTGCAGGTCTTTGGGAAAGGCTGGAGGTAAAGGCAAGGCAACTGTCTCTCTGCTGGGCACTAGTGACACTGAGGATGGCCAGGACCGGGTGTGGCCCTCACCTGCTTGAAGTTTGACCTGCAGAACATGCTCCTCCGATCTTTCAGGGGTCACTCTGTCCCAGGGGTCCTGGAGACGGCTCACCCCGCAGCCTCTATGCCCTCAGCTCAGGGCTGGGTGGCAATGGCAGAGGAGACTTGTCTCACGAAAGCGTCCAGAACGGAGAAGAGAGAGCATGGGGGTGGGGGGGGGGGATGGTGCGGTTGGCCCTTCGGAAAGACCTCCTTGGGGGTAGAGGCTGTGCCTTGGAGGCCGGGCAGCACACCTCAAGCACATGAAGCGGACGGCACGTTCCAGGAGCCGGGACTAAGCTGGCTTGTGTGGTGATAGGGACCTTAAAGGATGGACTAGAGATGGTCCCGGGAGCCCAGTGGGGCCAGGTCTGAAGGGCCCTGAACCCAAGTGGAGTTGTTGGATTTGATCCTGGAAGCTGTGGGAGTCACCAATGATGAGAGAGACAGACAGGCAGACAGACAGACACAGAGACAGCAGACTAGGCAGGGCTGCACTGGGAACGCTAGGCTCCAGCCCAGGATCGGGTCCCTTAAGACCCACATTGTGGGTGATGGCCTGGCTGGAGTGAGGCTGGAGACAGGGAGACGACTGACAAGGGTCCTTCTAGGGGGTCCCTCACCTCTGCCCCGGAGCCCTGGCAGATGCTGCCCGGCCTGGATTCTGAAAAGGTTCTGGGTTCCTGAGTTGGCCCCGCCCCACCCCCTGCATGGGGGCCACACTGCCTCAACGAGATGGGACCCAGGCGCCCATGACTAGTTGCCAGATCCAGGTTGCCAGATCCAAGTTCGTTCTTGCCTAGATCAGGCAGAGGGGAGGGGAGCCGGAGGAGGCTGGGGAGGAAGGAGGTGGCGAGGAGGAACCTGCCAATGAGGAGAGGGAGGGCGGTGGGAGGGGGGCCTCTGTGGTGTGCAGTCAGTGCGCTAGGGTCCTCCTGACACTGTGACAGGCTATGCTTACGCACTGGGGACTTTCCAGGGAATTCTATCGATGCACTGGGGGCTGCACCTGCTGTTTTTACTTTGCTCTTGCACGCTTTCTCCACCCCTCAAAGGTTAAATAGGAACTCCCCCCGGCCCCGCCCCAGCCTCCAAGCTCCCTGAAGACAGGTTGGGAATCCCTAGCCAGGGGGAATCCTGTGGGCTGGTGGGAGGCACATCCACCCCTCTTCCTCTCCCTTGGCTACACTGCAGCCCTGCTCCTCAGTCACACATCCTGCCAGGAGATAGGCTAGGGGTGGGTGGCAAGGTGCCTCAGCACCGGGAGGGGCTGCAGGGAGCGGAAGAGGAGGGGGAGGGGGACCGAGGAGGCGGGGAGCTCAGAAGAGGCTGGGAGAAGGTGGGGGTGGGGAGGGGGACAGAAATTGAGAGCAGGCAAGAGACAGCTAGCAAGCCTGGAGTGACAATCAAAACAGGGGCGGTTTACCGAATCTTGCGAGTGTCTGTCTGCTTCACACACATTATCTCATTTAATCTTAACACCCCCAGGCACTGGCATTATTTCTTTTAAAGTTTAGTTTTGTAAATGTTTGCATTTTATTTAATCCACTCAATGGAATCGCTAATGCATTTATATATTTCAATATTTAAGAGACAAAGAGTGCAATACCGGGTCTCTCTGTCTCCTGGTCCCCTCCGCCAGGGACCAGGCTCCCCTCCCTGGAGAGAGCCAGCTTGGTCAGCGACTTCCTTTCACGGCCAGGGTATCTGCCCAGAGACTTGCAAACACATGCGTCAGAAAGCAAATATGTACACATACATTCCCCCCCCCCTTTTATTTAACCCATTGAAGGGCAGCGTTCCATCACCAGGCTTTTCTGATTTTTTTTCCCCACTTAAACCTATTTTATACCAAAGGCTGGTACTGAAGCTGGGCAGGCTGGTGGGGTGGGGGGAGGGAGTGCTGGGGGGGGTTGAGACATTTGGACAGGGTCGCACAGCAGCGGGGAGGGGGGGCGGGGGGAGATAGCCGTCTTGGGTCGCACAGCAGAGATGGACAGGTGAGCAGCGATAAACAAATGGGAGAGGGGAGAGGATCGGTTTGGGGTGCGGGGAGGAGGGGCGCCACAGGAGAAGCGGGGGACAGCGGAGCGCGGAGGCGCCAGCCAGCGGGGGCGGGCAGGGGAGACAGAGGAGGCGCTGAGGCGCGCGAGGCTCCGTCTCTGGCCGCCCCCGCTCGGGTGGGAGCTGGCGGTGCGGGCGGTGCGGGTGGGGGCGTCGTCCTGGGTGTCCTCCTCTGCCCCCTTCCAAGTTCTGCGCGAGGGGCGGTTGGGTCCTCGCCCTCCCCTGCGAGAGCAACTTGGTTGAGTCCTGCCCCAGCCATCCGACCTCGGACAAGGCACCTGAGAAATGGGTGTGTGTGTGTGTGTGTGTGTGTGTGTGTGTGTCGAGGGGCACAGCGAAAGGAAGACGCGAAGTGGACGAGGTTTTCCGCCCTTGGACGCGCAAGGGCTACTCTCCTCGTTGGCACCGCCCCTCTCCTATTTAGTGCCCCCCTCCCCCCACTCCCCAGACTCGGAGGAGAGCCCCGCAGCCTGCCCCCCTTCCCAGCGTTTCTCCTCCAGACGCGGGGGGCCAGAGCGCCCAGGCGGGGTCGCTGCACAGGCAGCGGAGTCGCTGAGCTCTGGTGAAGGCCCCTCAGGGTCAGCTAATGAGCGCAGAGCCCGGGTGCGTGCCGTCCCAGCTGGGCGCCGGTGCACCTGCCACCCAGTCCTAGAGCGTTGCCTCCGCTGACCCACAGTGGCACTCGAGTCCCAAGAGCCATGTCTCTCTGCTTGATCTCGGAGAGATATCTCCCTGAGCCTCACAGGGACCCTCTGTAATGGTTGGGGGTGCGGTGCGGGGGCCGGGGCGGGGAGGAGAATAAGATCTTGGAGTATTTGAGAGGGTAGAAGAGAGCAATCCAAGGCGACTTAATGAATGCCCAGACTTAATGAATGCCCAGAAAGTGTCTGCCAGGTTGGTGATGATGATGGTGATGATGATGGTGATGATGATGATGATGATGGTGATGATGATGGTGATGATGATGATGATCATGGTGATGATGATGATGATGATGGTGATGGTGATGATGATGATGATGATGATGGTGATGGTGATGATGGTGATGACGGTGGTGGTGATGATGGTGATGGTGATGATGGCGATGATGGTGATGGTGATGATGATGATGGTGATGGTGATGGTGAGGATAGTGATTCTACATGGCCTGGCTGGAGGATTCTTAGAGCCAGAGTGGACCTTCCAGAGACCCCATGCCAATCCCCAGTGACCCTACATTCGAGAATAAATGAGTAACTTTTTCCTATCTACAGCCAACACTGGAGAGGGCGTGTGGTTACCAGGTGGAAATTTGAGGGTTCTTGGCCCTCCCCTGCTCCGCAACACTTACTCCCCCCAACAGTGCCGGCCACACCCAGGCTCCCCTCTTCACTCTTTGTCTTTATTTCCTTCTTTGAAATCTCTAAACTGCAAGGGCTGTTAGATGATCTGGCCTAAGCCTCTGGCTCGCTTTGTGACCCTGGGCTAGCCACTCACCTTCTGCGGGCCCATATTCACACCTGTCAACTGACGGGGCTTAAAGCTAGCAGGCCGTTCCTAAAACCCCAGCCATGCATTAGAGTCATGCAGAGAACTTGTAAAAAACTGTCAGCAGCTAGATGCCTTTGCAGACCTGGCGAGCCTGCTTCTCTGGGATCTGAACTTCGGAATTCTCACCCAGCTGAGTCCTAGTCCCAGACCTGTCCCTGGGAGGCGCAGGCCTTTTAGTTCTTGACCCTGAGCCCTGCTGCAGCCCTCTTTGGGACAGATAAGGACCCTGAGACCCAGAGAGGGGAGGTCATCTGCCCCTCTCCCCGTCTTCCCTCACTGGGCTCCTGCCCAACCTCCACCCATTCTCTTGGGCTGAGATGAAGTATCCAGGACCAGACTGACTTGCGAGCGTCAGGGGAGAGGACAACTGCCACCTGCCTGTGGCTAACCATCCCTGTGCCCGTGTCATCAGATTCTGACCCCAAGGCCAGGGGCCCTGCCTCACTTTTCCAAGCCCACAATTGTAAGAATCTCTTGGGTGCTCCTTGAACCCTTCAGGTGCCCACAGGCCCCCTCCCGCGGGGGCATCTGGGGAGGACAGAAGAGGAGGTGACAGTGGCGGGGTGGGGGAGGCATGGAGGAAGTAGGCTCATCTGTCTTCCATCTTGAAGAGCTTGTGTACCGGTCCCTCCTAGGAGAGATGGTTTGGGAGAGGAACTGATTGAAATGTACTTTTCGTTTCGGGAAATTAAAGTCCTCGATTTGAGAGCATGGCGGCAATTAGGGTTTAATCATGGGAGGGTAGAGCATAGGGAAACGTTCCCAGTGCACGGATGGGTGGGCTGATTATCAGCCTTGCTTCCTCCTGGGGGAGCGGAGGTGCATCCCTCCCCTTCCCCAGGACAGATTAAGGATATAATTTGATGAATCAATTTGCTTTCTGGAGGAGGGAAGAGGGAAAAGGGAAGCAGAAATATGATCATAGCTGGAATCAAGTTGCTCGGTCCTGTCCTACGGAGTCTTTGGGGGAGGGTGGGGGCGGCAGGGAAAAGGGGCAGATCCAGTAAAGGAGGCTTGATTGTCTTCCTTCAGGTATTGCATCAACCTAGTTGGCATTTGAAGACTTGAAAACCTGGGTTCAGATCCTGGTTCTGGCATCGATCGGGTGTGTGACCTTGAGAAGTCCACTCAGCCCCTCTGTGCCGCTATGCCCTCCTCTCTGAGAGAGGCATAGCCCAGCAGGGTGGCTGGGCCATTGGTAGACGTGTCCCATGTGGTGTCTAGCATGTAATAGGTGCTCAGTAACAGGTGACAGGAGAGAAGACTGGGTTTGGAGGCCGGCCGGCAGGGAGGAGAATGAAGTTGAGACAGTTGTCCTGCTGAGCCGGGCTTGGGGTGCTGGGCCCCATGATTCTCTGCATAGCATCCTGTGGGTCCCAGCAGACAGGTCAACGGCAACGGAGTGACTGTGTGGTGCCCGGGGCCAAGCCTGAGGAGTGAAAATAACCTCTTCCTTCCTTCCAGTAGTCTCCCCATCGCCCTGCCAGGTGGGGTGCCCCAGCGCATGTCAACATCCTCTTGCCTCCCCTTTTGCAGCAATATGGGCGCCCCTGTGGCTGCCTGTGGGGGTGGGTGCCTAGCACATCCGCTCCACAGCCAGCCATCAATCCGGGGAGCGCTGCGGGGAGCTGGACCGCAGTGGCACAGGGTGACAGTCTCTGGCTGCAGATAGACTGGCCGGGAAAGGCTCTATTGCAGCAGAGAGGACTCAGGCCTGAATCAGACAGACCTGGGTTCAAATCCCGCCTCTCCCTCGCTGTGCCTGGGAACAAGCTGCCGCCTTCTCCACATCTCATCTGTAACCTGACATCTGCCTGGGCTGGTTATTGATGATAGTACCATTGGCCTCCTCCTTCCCCCTAGCAAGAATGCCCTAGAGAAGGCCTAGCTCAGCTCCAAGAGATGGTTTGGGGCGCTGAGAGGGGACAACAGGGGTGGAGGAGGGGCCTCTCTCTGTTTACTGAGTACAGGTCACATGCCAGGCTCTGTGCTAAGGTTTCTATGTCCTTTGTTGGATTCAATCACTCCCCCCAAAAGAGAGGGATTATTGTTCCCATTTTCCAAACAGAAACTGAGGCTCGGAGAGGTTCCCTGGCTTGCTCAGGTATACCAGAGAGGAGCCCGTTGCTGAACTTGGGGCTCTCTGACTCAGAGTCTGGGCTCTGTCCAATCTGACTGGCCCTGCAGGAAGGTGGGGCCTGGGGCTGGAGGCTGCGGCCGGCGTGGGTGGGCAGGCCCGTAGATCCTGGCTAATAGTTCCAAGTGGGCCTGACACTAATGGGCGCTGTGAGTGTCAGCCGCAGATCTCATAGGACGGTGGGTGCTGGCGGGAACGGGGCCAAGAGCACTGCCCACCCCTTTCCTGCTCCCACTCCTCTCGCCAGGACGGAAGGGCTGGGAGGTGGGGTTCGGGGTGGGGCTTGAGCCAGGCTCCCCTTCTCTTCCCCCAGCTTTCCTTCTGCCCAGTGGGCTAACCATCCCCACCTCTCAGGTCTGTTCTGCGCACGGAACGCAGCAACATAGGGGGAAGAAACTTATCAAAATCAGGAGGCCAGTAGGAGGGGTCCCTTTCCCCACCCCCAAGAAAATGTTCTTTCTTTGGGACCCCGGAATCTTGGGAAATGCAGGCAGGGGCGCCCACATTTTGCCAGGTCTCCCCCTACCCCCGCTTCAGCAGTCTTAGGTGAGAGACCCACACAGCCGGGCCTGAATGGGTGGGTGGGTGGCGCTGGCGCTGCCAAGAAGTGCCCGCCTCTGATTGGAGAGCTGGTTTCCAAGGCGACCGATTGATTGCCCGAGTTGCAGAGACTCAAGGGGAATGAGCAATGGGCCTTCCTCCCAAGCTGGACAGCGCAGGTTGAGGCTGGAAAGCCCAGGCAGGGGGGACCCCTCCAACTCCTCTTAGAACCCAGGGAGTCTGTGGGGACATGGACGACACCTCGGCTCAGCCCGAAAGCCATGGTCTGGGATCTGCTCTATGTGTCCTGTGCAATGGGAGGGGGTGGGGGGGTGGGGCTAGCATTTAGGAAGCACTTACAATATGAAAATGAAGCTACTGGCCCAGCAGAGTGCCAAGGTCATGAGCTTACCCACTAGGCTTCCCCGTGATGTTCGTGAGGCCCAAGCACGCTGATGGGGGTGTGCACCCTGGCACGCACCCCTGGACCCCCAGAATGGAACCGGCAGCCATGAGCCCTGAGGGTGAGGGAGAGACTGGTCATGGCCGAGGAAGGTCGGGGCTGGAGGTCACTGTGAGAGTCAGTGAACATGGATGGGCGATGAGTTGGGACCAAGAGGATGGTGTTCAGAGTGGGGGAGATAAAGGCATCCCGGGCGGGGGCGGGGGGGGCGCTGAATAAGCTAAGAGGGACGGCAGTAGGCTCTCCGGTTCACCCTGCTCCCTCTCTTCCACCTTCCCACTCCCCTCCCTCCTGCCTCCTCTCTATGTCTGGAGATAGGCTGGTTGACCTCTGAACCCTTTTTTCTGGGGTCTGTGTGAGTCCTTGCTCCTCTGCAGCTGCATTGGTGCCACCTGCCAGGGAGGAGGCTGGCATGGTGGGGGTGCGCCCTAAGGACTCAAGGTCAGTGGCTCCTGCCTCTTCTCTCCCTGCTCACGCTTCCCTCTTGGACTCCGTCCTCCTCTCCAAGTCCTCCTCAAGCTACTTCCTTCTGCTCCGAGGTCCGGGACCCCCCCCCTTACTCTTTTATAGTCTCCTGCCCCTGGGGATGATTTTGTCTTGATCCCTCCCACAGGCCCATCTGCATCCCAAACCCAGCCCTCTGATCCCTGCCCCAGCCTGGTCCCTCCCCAGTGCCAGCCTTCCCCATCCTGTGCTTACATGCCAGCCCTCCCCCCCACCCATGCCCCATGCTGTGGTGCTCTGGCCTCTTCCCCTCCCCTAGCTAGCCCCTGCCTCACCTTACCCCAGCCACTGCCCCTCTCCGGTCTCAGCCTCAGTTCTGCCTGCCCCTAGCCCTGTCCCAGCCTCAGCTTCCCAGATGGGCTTGCTGAGGTACTGGCCTCATTGTCATTCCGTCCACAACAGCATCAGTCGCTGGCTGCAGGCGCTGTCGGGGTGAGGGAGAGAACGAGAAAGAGAGAGGTCAGGGCTGCAGATGGCAGGGAGGTCTAGGTCTGCTCCCTGGGCCTCCTTTCTGGGCAGGGAGAGCTGCAAGCAGGACTGGAAACAGCTGCTCTTTATTGAACACCTACTACGTGCCAGAAACCTGAGACAGCAGCATCTCTAACTCCTGGCAACCCTGTGTGGCAGGGATCATGCTCCGTTTTACTTCAAGAGGTGAACCAATGTCCCCCATGGTAGACATTGGCAGGATTCACTCTGGCCCCAAGTCCTCCTGGCCCGAGCCCCTGCTCACTGTCTTTTGCTGTGGGCTTTGGGGAACGCAAGAGTAGTTGGCCCCCTACTTTAGGCGCCCCTGGATCCCTGAAGTCCCGTGAGATCTCTGAGGACGGTCAGGGCTCCCACAGGCACAAAAGGGGTGAGTGAGGAGGATACACAGGGGGGTGCGGGAGGGGGTAGCTGCATGAGCAAATGCTTAGAGGTGGGGATTCTTTTTTCTTAATGTTTTCAAGTTTATTTTTGAGAGAGAGACAGAGCATGAGCAGGGGAGGGACACAGAGAGAAGGAGACAGAATGGAAGCAGGCTCCAGGCTTGGAGCTGTCAGCACAGAGCCTGATGCTGGGCTTGAACCCACGAACCATGAGATCATGACCTGAGCCGAAGTCAGATGCTTAACTGACTGAGCCACCCAGGGGCCCTGGAGTCTGGGAGTCTTTAGGGAAGATAGGCCTGGGGGATGGGTCTGGGGACAAGGCTGGGCAGTGGGTCAGAGCCACCTTACATAGGGCCTGAGGACATGGAGACCAGGCGGGGTGGCTGGCCCTCGTGGAGGAGGACTGGAGAGTCACCGGAAGTTGTGGGGCGAGGAACACCTTGCTCAGTACCGTCTCTATCGATCCCTGCCTTCCTTGGTTCATTTATAAAACATGCACTAAGTGCCTGTCTGGCCTTTGGGGGGGGTGAGACAGAAACCCCAGTCACACTCTTGGCCCTCCAGGGGCTCCGGGGCTCACCGGGAGAATGCATATTCATGCATTCACACTCATGCATATTCATAACGCACTGAGATCCCACTGGCGCTGGGGAGGGATAGCTTCGGTGCACTGGGGACCCTGGAGGTGGGGGAGGGATCTAGAGAGGTTTCATAGAGTCAGGGCCTGAACTGAGTCTTGGCGGGGGGGGGGGGGGTCCAGGAGAGGAAAGCAGGCCCATCACTAGAGAAAAGAAAGAAAATTCTAGGCCAGAGATGTGGTGATGTATCCTCTTGGACTCAGGCAATTGCTAGTGGGTTGGGTATTCGGTTAAGCCTGAAGAAGGGCAGTAGCTCAGCCCCTTGTGGGCTGCGCTGGGGAGCATGGCCTGGATGGAGAGGGCAGCGAGCAGCTGGGGTGGGGGGCACCAGGCGGCCTGACCTAGGCAGGTCACGTGACTCAGGCACTGCGCCCTGCCTGCAGGGTAGGAGCTCCAGGGGGAGAGAGACCTGCAGGAGATGACGAAGGTCAGAGGAAAACACTGCAAAGTACCCACCCCTCCATCCATCTAGAAGATGTTGCAGAGCACCTACTGTGTGCTTTGGACTGTGCTGGGCTCTGGAGGAGGAACCAGCCTGGCTGGGTAGGCAGCCGGGGGCTCAGCTGGTGAGCAGAGGAGTGAGGACAGTTAGGGGGTGGGTGATGGACACTTTGAGCTCAAAGGAGCATACATCCAGGTGGCCCGATTCCTGAATGGGGGAGACAGCGAGGGGCAGGGAGGGGAGAAAGTAAGAGGAATTTCCAGTGGGGGAGGAGAAAGGGGCCACTTGCTGGGCGTCTTGCTGGTCTTTTTATTCAGTCCTCATTTAATATTGTTCTCATTTGTCCAGATGAGAAAACTGGGCCTGGGACACTTCCCCACTTTGTCCCCTTAGTGTGGTGGTTGGGGGGCGGGGAGGGGGTACCTTTATCTGGAAAGTGCGAGGCAGTAAATACTTCCGGCTTTGGGGGCCATGCCTACCTCTTTGTCAAAAGCCTCAAGTCTGCCACTGTCATCAATACCCAAAATGATCGAATACATAGCTGTGTTCTAATAAACCTGTATGAACCCTGGGATTTGAGTTTCCTATAATTGTCACATGTCAGGGAACATTCTTCCACTTTTGATTTTTTTTTTAATATTCATAACACTTCGTTCAGGTTGTACCCAAACAGTGGTGGGCCTGTGGCCAGGAGTTTGCCCACCCCTGGTCGGGAGACCTTGGAGCTGGGTTTCCAGCCTGGTTCGCAAGCCCGTAGCCTTCCAGCCAGATCAGCTCCACGTGCTTCGAAAACCCCGGCCTCCCTCCTGCAGGCTCTGCTCCGTCCTTCTGTCCATGGTCCAGTCGTCTGGGATGCTCTGCTCCAGAGGCTAGTCTAGGCTCCCCCACCCCCACCCAACACTCAGCCCCTGGGAAGCCCTGAAACCTCTCCGAGCCTCAGTGTCCCCATCTGTAAAGTGGGGCTTAGCAGAGAACTGCTGTCAGGGTGTTGTGAGGCCACAGTGGGTGCCTCTGGAAACGTGCCTCCTCCCTTGGCGGCCTCAGTTTCTCTGCTGTGCTCTGAGCCTCTTCCACTCTAGCTCCCCTCGGGGCTTCCGCCTCCTGCAGCCGCAGCCCCTCTCTTGAACGCCAAGAAGGACACTCCGGGGGTCTCCCAGGTGCCGCCAGCGCTTCTTGAAAACTTATTAAATGAGGCTCCCTCTGGGGCGGCCGGGGTGGTCAGGAGGGGGGTCCCCCCCGCTGGCGGAGCTTCCCAGGTGGGCGACGGTGGCCACTCAGGGCCTTTGGGTTTATCTGTGGCTTATTATTATGGGGGGGGGGTGGACGTGAGCGCCCACTGGTGGCCCAATCCTGGAGCCTGGAGGGGTGGGTAGGGCGGGGTGTCCATCCCCTCCGCCTCCTGCCACAAGCCTACCCTATCCTAGCCTCGGGGCTGTTCCCACAGGGCTGATGGGCTGAGCTGCAGCTGGAGGGGATGGGCTTTGAGGATCGGGGACTGGGGGCCCTGGTGCTGGTTATTTTCAGTCCAAAAGGAGGAAACCACTGTGGGGCTCACCTTGGCCACGGGAACAGAATGGGGTATAGCCACAAGTCCCTTTTATGGAGTGTGCACTTTGCACCCAGCACTGTGCTAAGCCCCCCGTGGCTGTTGATCTATTTCAAAATTTCCGAGGATGTGGGCATTAGCGCTCCCATTTTACAGATGAGCAAATAGAGACTCAGAGAGGCAGAGTCTGCAGGGCAGAGGGATCTGAACCCGAGGCTGCTAACAGCCGAGGTCAGTTCTTACAGCCAAGGTCGTCCTGCCTCCAGTTGCAAGAGGGGCCACTTGAACTTCCAGTTGCCCCTGCCAACCCTGAACTCCCCGCGCCTCTCCGGAGGGGGCCTCTGCAGACGGGAGACAGACAATTAGCCTACGTTGTCAGGGGCAGGGCTGAGGGTGAGGGGCCGTGGGTAGTGCTGAGCCCCCCCCACCCCTGTTCCCGACCATGCCCTGTGCTATGACCAGAGGGTTTGGGGTGAGCCAGAGACACCTGCTCCATGCTCCCAACCTCAGGCGCACACAATCCTCTCATTCAAAATCCAATTCCTTTATATGTTTCACATTCTGGAGAAGGGAGACAATCTCAGCTTAAAAGTGATGGAGGAAATAAAAATGGGAAAGTCAGATGGATTTGGCCACTCTGTAAGCCAGAAAAATGACCCCGGTCCACAGGCACGCGGCGGCCCTGGAAAAATTGTAGCAAACAAGACTGACTATGGCGTTCGCTGTCTTTGCTCCATAAAGATTCAGAGAAACCCGCGGGTCCCTGGGCAAAGGGCAAGAGCAGACAATTCACACCAGGAAAGAAATGCAGCTGCTTAGCCATCTCCTGGAAAATGAGTCCGTTCCCACTCAGAGACATAAAAGGTATGAAGACTTTAATAAATGCAGTTCCATTCAAATTAACACATATTTTAAAACATGAAGTTTTGGACTCTCTTGCTGAATGAAAACACTTTTTTTTTTTTAATGAGACTCTTTTTTTTTTTTTACATTTATTTATTTATTTTTGAGAGACAGAGTGAGACAGAGTGTGAGCGGGGGAGGGACAGACAGAAGGAGACACAGAATCCGAAGCAGGCTCCAGGCTCCGAGCAAGCGGTCAGCACAGAGCCTGACGCGGGGCTCAAACCCACGAACTGTTAGATCATGACCTGAGCCGAAGTTGGACACTCAACCGACTGAGCCACACAGGTGCCCTGTTAAAACTATCTTTAATTGAACTCTTGTGACTCACTTTACAGAGGTCTGCACAAATCCTCTCCAATGGCTCCAATTCACAGATGAGGAAACTGAGGCTAAGAGAGGTTAATGATGTAATTTGGAGAGTCTCTGAGCAGAATCCCCTTTGTAACGCTGTAAAGCAGGGGCATTTAACTACCGGGCCAGTGGTCCTGGGCCAGTGGTCCTGAGCGTATGGTCCCAGGGACATCAGAGGCATCAGTATTACCTGGGGACTTGTTACAGATGCTGATGTCAGGCCTGACCTCGGGTCTATCTGCTGAATTCAATCTGGCGGCGCCCCCCTCCCCCTTGCTGTCTGTGTTTTAACGAGCCCTCTGGGTGATTCTGATGCTAACATTCCAGAATTACCACTCTGGACTCTGGGCTCCAGACTCCAGGTGGGTGTTCAGAAGTGAGCATTTGTTCATGTTCTAGAAGACAGCTTACACTGACCCAGCCCTTTCGACACATGAATGGATAGCTGGTATTCCGAGCCGGAAAAACGGCCAGTAATCGCACTCCTGAGAAGCCAGATGGACAAGGGTTTTTTCGCGCAGATATTTTAGACAATGTATTTATAAATGTGCACAATTAGAAACAATGTAAGTCTCCAACAATAGGGGACGAGGGAGAAAAACCGCCACTTCTCCACTAGATGGTCCGTCGTCATTGAGGAGCGAGTTTGGGCAGAATAGAGTACA
Organism: Mungos mungo; assembly: GCA_004023785.1. Taxonomy (NCBI): domain Eukaryota; kingdom Metazoa; phylum Chordata; class Mammalia; order Carnivora; family Herpestidae; genus Mungos; species Mungos mungo. Next base: position 40,534 of record PISW01004409.1, on the reverse strand, counting down.
GGGCACAGTGAGGGTTTGCCCAGGACTTTTCCCGTCTCAGCGCCAACGGTCCTGTGTTCGAGGCTAGGAAACCCCTGGCCCCGAGGAAGGAGGACAGGTGGCCACGCTACACGTAACTGGCACTAGCTCTGCAATCCAAGTATTTCTGTTCTCTTGTCTCAAAGGGCAGGTAGCAGGCTGTTGCTGCCCCGCCCCCTTGACGTCACGTGGCCACGTGACTTGCTCTGGCCAATGAGATGCGAGCCAGAGCGTTGGGTCCTACCCAGTCTGTGTCAGGATGACACTTCCTCAGCTTGGTTTCTTGAGTGACTGATACGCGGAGACCGCTGTCCAACCCCCTCACAGAGCATACAGTGCGAGCAAGGCATAAACTCTTGTGTGCGAAGCCACTGAAATGTTGGGGGCTCTTTGTTACCACAGCATAACTTGGCCTGGCCTGACTGCTGTACGTGGGGCACTGTCAAGTCCATGGTCCAAGGAAGATACATGTTACAAACTTATATACGCATTAGCTTTGCCCAAATGTGAACACATCCAGCTTATAGGTGAGCCGGGAATAACCTGGAATTTTTATTAATGACCAGGTAGAGGCATTCTTGATCTCAGATTTTTTTCTCCTGATTATTACCTTATCCAGTGTTCTATAATGAGCATGTTTTGTTTATTTATTTTTCCATAGGGCACCTTTTATTCAAAAAATACTTTCTTTGGGTCAAAGTGGGGTCCTCTCTGGGCTCTTATTCATTCCATGAAAGTCCCTCGGAGGAGGAAGAGAAGGGAATTGAGGTTTTGCTCCAATGGGAATAACTCTGTCTACCTTGCCGGCTACTAGGAGGGCCGGATACGAGGAAGCACGCCCAGGGACTGTCAGTGACTTCTGTCTCTGTCTTCCTCATCCGGAGCCTCCGTGGTGGGGCGCCCCTTGGACACGTCTCTTCACCCCAGCGAGCCTCCTTTTCCTCCTGAGGAAGGAGAACAGTGGTTTCATGGGTCCAGGCAGCCCTGGCTGAGGTCTCTTCGCAGAAGCCAAGAGGGGGCCTGCGGACTTGGGAGTCCAGGAGCAGAACTGAAGCTGCCATCCTACCCCTATCCCGAGGCCATCTCTCCAAAAGCCAAAACTGTGGACACTTAACGTCAGGACAAAAGTGGGCGCTGGGTGTCCTTTGGAGGTTTGGGGCTAGCACACATGTTTCCTGAACATCTCTGGGGTCTTAAAGGGGCTGGGGTGTTCAGGGAGGACTTCCGGTAGGAGGAGGGCTTCAGCTGGTCTTGGAAGGATGGCCCGGGCAGCTCCCAGTACCTGCAGAAGTACCCTTGCAAGAAAGCCCCCATCAAGAATGTACTAGTGACAGCTGACATCTGCGGAAGGCACATGGTGGAGTTGGCACTCTGTCCTTGTGAGCAGCCCACACACTAGCCCGGGGGCAGGACTGGAGGGAACTCACAAAGGGGAAGAGTTCACTGGAACTGGGTGGTGGGAGAGGCCTGGGGCCCCGTGCCTTCTGGATAAAACCACTGCTCGTTGCTTCTCTAGGATTTTGTAGCCATAAATCACATCCCATCCGGCCCATGGGGCTACCTGGAGGCCCCCAGGTGGTCTCTTGCAGATATGACCATCTCTTGGGTAAGCAAGCAGATGTCTTGGGGTTCCCCGGGGCAGCCTGGTTTGGTCCTACTGGGCAGGCATCGCCCCTAACTCAGCCTTCCAGTGGGGTCCCATTTTGGGTGATGATTTTATGGCCACTCTGAATCTGTATGGGTCTCAAGTCAGGTGGCCTTTGTTCCATGCTGGCGCAGGTCCTTCGGGCTGGGCCATGGTGCCCCTGGGAAGTGGGGAGCTAGGAGGCGGTGCTGGCAGAGGCCCTGGGGTTGGTCAGTGCTCCAGGATTGGCAGCCCTGGTCGTGACCTACTGATGATGGTGGGGGGTGGGGCAGAGCAGGGTGTCTGGGTCCAATCTGGAGCACTGGGTCTTTGTGGGTTGGTTTTGAGGGTCCACTAAGAACTCTGCGGAGAATCTAAAGGGATTCCTGCATAAATAATTCCCTCGAGGGCAAAGTGACAGAGGCCTTAGCCCCTGCCTTGCACAGTGGAGGCAGGAGAAGCCTGGGAAACTTCTCTCTCCCCACGGTCCCATACCCGTGCTGCTCTTAACCAGCCTCTACCTGTCCCTTACCCATCCCCTCCAGCCCCAATGCTGCCCTGTGCCTCCTTAATCCATACCCACAAGCAGCAGAGGGACTGCCCACAGATGGCCCCCAGCCACCACCCCTTCTGGGCTCCAGGGGTGGGCCAGGCCAGGCGCAGCTCCCTTCGGAAGTCCACCCAGCCTTCGCTGCTCCCCAGACAGGCCACACCTCCGATCTGGGGCTCTTTGCATGTCCCTGAGCTGTCCAGCACATCAGGACTGTCTCTCCCCACCGCCGGCAGAAGGCCTTCCCTTCCCCTATAAGCCCTTCTCCCTGCCCTTCCCCGCAAGCCCCCTTCCCATGCCCCTCCAGCAAGCCCCCGGCGCTTTGCCCCTCAAGGAGCTCATTTGTCTCTCTTCTCTCTCCCCTGCCTCTGGCCTCAGACTCCGACTCATCCATGTCTCCTGCAGCCCAGGACTGGCCTGGAACCAGGTACCAGAAGAGCATATTCTCCCCCAAGGAGGCCCTATGGAATCTGGCTTTTCTCCTGGAGGGAAGTTGGGTTTTAGGAAGTGAAGGCTGTGCTCACAGCTGCCTAGGAGAAGCCGACTGGGGTGGGAAAGACACTGCCAGACAGGGAGCGGGAGGAGGGGCTGGTGGTGGGGATCGGTCCTCTCTGGTGAATGTGGGTCCAGAGAGGGTCAGCCACGTGTCCAAGATCACACAGAAATTTGGGGCAAGGCTGGGACTTTGGCCTAGATGTGACGTACTTCTTCAGGCCTTCTGGGGAGGCCTGCCTGCAGACTGGCAGAAGGGCTGGGTGTTTGCTGCCCCTGGAGGCCAAGTCCTCAGGGCCCAGGGCTGGGGTGGAGGGGTGTGTGTGTGGGGGCTGTAGGGGGAGTAGGCCTTTCATTGAGAGGAAGGAGGCCTGGCTTGGGGCTGGCAGCCAGGGTGGGAGGAGGCCTGTCTTTGATTCTCTGATGCTCACACTTTGTGGACCCCTGGGGAACGCCTGAGTCATCGCTGAGCCGGCAAACATATTTAGCTCCTTTCATTGTCCCTAATAAATCAATTTCTCCAGGTCTCTCACACCTGCCGCTAGACTCCTGGCTGCCTGCCCCCCATCTCCTGCCTGCTGGCATCCGGGCGCGGGGCCCCGGTGCCAGCTCCCGTCTACCAGGCCAGAAGCGCTCCCACTCCCCAGCTGCAGGGCAGGCCCCACCTTGCTCTTTCCTCCTCCATCCCTCGTCCCTCATCCCTCGTTCTGTGATGGGCTCTGTCCAGCCCAGTCAGAGCCTCCTGAGAAGGGGCACTGTGGTCTCAGAGACTCGGGGACTACGGCATTGTCCCCACGGCTCAGCCCCTGTCTGGGCCCAGCCTCCCTCAACCACGTATCCACCTGGCCCCCCTGGGGCTTGGGTTTGGGGCCCAAGGGAGTCCCAGAAGTACCCGGCCTGTCGTGCATCCTTGTCCTAGCTCCTCCTGGCTCCGTTGTATGGAAAAGCCAGCCTCCACTTAGCTTATCTTTCGTGGGCACCTCTTCCAAGAAGCCTTCCAGATCTTCAAGACTCTTGACCTCACGAATCTTCCTTCCTCCAATGGCCCCGGCTTGTTCTGTACCGTGAAAGCACGTGCCCAGTTTGCCTTGTAATAATAATAATAATAATAATAAATAATAGCACTTATCATAGCTGAGTAGGTACCCAACACTGTTCTAAGTATCTTGCATATATGAAATCATTCCCATTTTATAGATGGGAAGTCTGAGGCTCAGAGAGCTTAGGAAACTTGCTTAAGACACAAGGTAGAGTTAAGCCTTGAATGGAGCCCCTCTGGGTGGCTCTCACTCCTGCCTCCCTGTGACCCTTCACAGTGAGTGGCTTTTGTGGCACCTTCTCTTCTCCCCTCTCCAACAGTCTCAATCCATTCTGGGGCAAGGGCTGCTTTTGTGCCCATGTCTGAGACCCCCTTGCACTGGGAAGTCCTCACTAAAGGTTTGTGTCATTGAATGCACTTGACCCAGCCCGTCAGGGAGGAAGATCACATCCAGAGGGGCGAGGCCACTAGTTCAGGGTCCCAGAGCCAGAGAGTGAGAGAGCCAGGGTATCTGACTCCGGGGCTGAACAGGGGGCCACTGTGCCCAGCATGCAGAGGGCACGGGACTGAGCTCATCTGTGCCTGTGGGTGTCTCTTGGGCTGCTGGAGCCTGCAGAGCCTCGCTGACCAGCTGCTTCCCCTTCCGGGATGCCCAGGCCCAGGCTCTTCTCCAAGCAGAGTTCCCCGTGCCTGCGAGGGACCACCGTGGGGGGGCCTCCACTCTAGCTCAGTCCTGGAGCCTCTCATTCATGTGTGGTGGGAGCCCCCTGCTGGCCAGAGCGGGTAGTGGCGGAACGGCGGGGAGGTGGGCAGAGGCCAGCCTGGGAGGAGCCTGGGCCAGGAAGTCAGAGTCCCTCCAGGATTGTGATGTGGCCCCGCCCTCCGGCCAATCCCCCCACCCAGAGCAGCCCCCCGCCCGAGCCTCCCCGCGTATGGGCCTGCTGATACTGAGGCCCAGACGGCCTTTGCAGTTGATTTGAGTCTAAACAAGAATTATTATGCACTTCACGTGTGCCAGGCACTGAGCAGTGATTGTCAGGCCTGGGAGGAGTTCACAGTCTGGGGGGGGGGGGGGGGGG
>PISW01004409.1:0-35632 GCA_004023785.1 Mungos mungo | reverse complement strand
GATGCCTGGTTCTGAGCAAGGATCCTGGTACATGGTAGGTGCATGGGATGCAGAAACTGATCAGTTCAGCATCTTCAGGTCTTCCAGGGGTAACTCGATGGTGGAATTTCAGGCAGGGGGCTGGGTTCGGGTTGGGGGGGCTGCTTCATCTCCAGAGGGGGCTGCCTCGAATCCTGGAATTCAGAATCACCAGATTGTAACCCCCTGTGGGCTCATCCGCACCCCCCCCCCCACTCCGTGCCTGGAGCACTGGAGCTACTTAATATCATGGAAAGTACAAATAAAGGAAGGTTCCCGACTTCAAGATCTGGAACACCGCAAGTGACTACTGATACCAGAGCTGTCCATGTGTCCTTCCAGAAACAGGCTCATTGCCTACCTCCCGAGGCGGCTGCTCATTCTCTCTTCGGACAGCACTGCCTTTGGGGAAGTTCGCTGGTCTCTTCCTGGCCTTGGCAGCCTTTTCATTCCTGCCCCTGCTCTGAGGGACCTCTGTCACAAATCCAGCCTCTGGGGACATCTGTCCACTCTTCTCTGTCTGGCCCTCCTCCCTCCAGCTGGGGAAGGGCCTGGGCGGGGTCAAGGCGGCAGATGTGATCACAGGGAGGACAGACCCCCACTCACAGAGTGCGTCTTGAGCTTTATTCTCTCTTCTGAGTGATTCCCAGAACAGCCACCCTCAGTGGCGGGGGAGGGGGCTGAGGACCAGAGAGGGAAATGGGTGGACCGAGGCCACACGGCCGGGGTATGGCAGTGGCGGAGGAGGACCGGGGAGCCCGTGATCCTCGGCCCAGGGCTCCTTCCATGACCCCCGGCTGTCCCTTCAGGAGCCCCATGGGGTGGCAGAGGTGGCGTTCAGCTCCCAGGCCCACGTGGGGTCTGTGGAAGTCCTCAAACGTCCTCCTAGACCCGCTGCAGGGGTCCAATCCACACCCGCTTCGGGAGCACGTCACTGGCGGGCACTCGCACACCTCCAGAGACGAGGATCTCACCACTCACAAGGCAGCCCGCCTATCCTGACTCCGTGAAAGGTGTGCCCGCGTCCGCGGGGGTGGGGGGCGGAGATTGCCCCCCCTCCCCTGGGGAATCCACCTAGCTCTGGCTCGCCCACTCAGGCTGGCAGTGGGGCGGAGGCACCCCTGTTTCCTGCCAGGGAACTTCCCTCCAGGGACTCTCCCGGCACCAGGGTGAGGGGGTGAGAAGGGCTTCTGAGGAGCCTGTTCCAGGCCTCCTCCTCCTGGCTGGGTCCTCTCTGGAGGCAGAGCTGTCTGCCTGTGTGCTGGGAAGTCAGCTCAACCCTTGCTGGTGCTGGTCCTAGGGTGCTGGGACCGGGCGGAGGCAGCCCCTGACCTCCCCAGGACCTCTGTGAGTGGTCTAGCGGGGCGGAGGCGGCAGAGACTCTGCCACAAGCTTCTACGCCACTCACTGGCACGGGCGCCGCCTCCAGGCAGCCCTCCTGGTAACCACAGTCCACAAAGCTCTCTCTTCAGGGCTGTACCGCCAGCCCTGCCTGAATACACCTGCTTGGCATGCCTTCTGCCACTTTCTGGGGGGGGGTCCCACTTGCTCCTCCCCCAAAATGGACATCCTTGAGATCGGAGTGCACTCTGCTCTTGGCCTCCTGGTAGCCTGCCGTCGGAGCCCCTCAGGCTCAGTCCGCAAGCACGACCTCTCCTGAGGCTGATCCAGTACAATATGATCCTTCTACCGAAAGGAAGGAGTCCGGAAGAAGGAAGGCGGAGCTTGTGCACCGCTAAGCTCCGCCCCCTGGGGCTGGGGATCGGGGGGCACAGAGATGGGAGGGGGCCACGTGTTTCTATCCAAACGCTGCGGTTTTCTAAGAACCAGAGGACTTGGCAGATGGTACCGCGCAGGCTGGCGACTGAGACTTCGAGACTTCGGGTGCTGGGCTCCTGGCCCGGCGCTCCCGGCGTCTCCCAGCGGTCCCGTGCGGTGTGCGTGTCCCTCCCGCAGGGCTGGCCAAGCCACAGCTGAAGACAGGGGAGGGGCTGGCTGAGGACCCCCCTGGGCAGGAGGGAGAGGCTGCCCTTACCAAGGGCAGGGAGCACTCAGGAACCGTACTGCCCCTTCTTCTTTCGGGGGCCGACAGGTCTCAGAGCACAGGCGATGTTTAACAGAAGCGGAAACTGGCCCACGGGGAGGACAGGGTGGTGGGTTCTGGGGCTGGTTTCTTTGGCTGCTTTCCTCATCCCTTGCTGCAGGGACTCGGGTTGGAGGCCTGGGGCCTCAGTGCCACCCCTGAGCCCTCCGATTTTCCACCCACCCTCCTGAGCCCTGCCCCCGACTTCTGTTAGCTCAAATGGGGGCGGGGGGATGTCTGTGGGCCAGGGAAGGGTGCCCTGGGGTGGGAGCTGTGTCTCTCGGTACCGCAGGTCACGGGCCCCCCGGGCACCACGTCCTGGGAAGCTCAGTGCTTGCTGGCAATCTTCTTCTTCCGAGCAGAGACGAGGTCATAGAAGGGGACGCGGGTGATGCTGGCTCTGAAAGGAGAGTGGGTGACAAGATGTGAGGGCCGGGCCGGCTCCCAAGGGGCCTCAGCGCCCGGGGCTTGTACCAGGGGATGTGGCTCCCAGGGAGGGGACGGCCAGCCCTGCCGCAGGAGAAAGGCCAGATGAGCCCCCCACCGACCAAGCTACGGTGGGTCTGGCCTGACCCAGAGTCCGGTGGGCAGCGCGGAAGAGGATGACGCCGAGAGCCTTGGGAAGGTCTCTGGACCCCTCTTCAGGCCCCGGAAGGAGGTGCAAAGAGTCCAGGTGGAGGCAGCAGGCCTGCCCAATGGTCTGGGTCTGCCCGCCACGGGCCGTGTGGCCGGGGGAGCCCCTCCCCCATCAGGACCTCAGGTCCTCATCTGTGAAATGGAGCAGGAGCGGGTCTGGCCTGGCCGCTTCACAGGACTGCTGCCAAGCCTTGAGGGGAGAGGCCCCGCGGGTCCCTGGGACATGGCGCCTGGCCGAGCAACTGCTCCCATGTCTTCCTCCGGCTGACGGGTCTCCCCATGGGCCGCCGCCCCTCCCCTGGCTGCCTTCTGCCTGTCCCTCCGCCGCCCACCTCAAAGTCAGCCCCTGCACCATGGCCTTTTCTTACCTGGCCACACCCCTACTCTGTTAACCTGTCTGCGGCTCCCCAGTGCCCCCAGGAGAAACCAGTCACCTTGGTGACCAAGGCCCTGCTATCCTGTGTGGCCTGGTGTCCCACTGGCGGGTCCCTGCAGGGCCCGATCCCTGCGTCCTGTCGTCTTTGCCTGTGCCGGTCCTTCTGCCTCTCCCTCCACCTGCTCTTTCCAGGGCCCCTTTGGATCCTGATGCCAATGAGAGCATCATTCAAGAGCGCCTGTCCCGCGCCAGGCGCTGGGCTGAGATCTTTCCGGGCAACAGCTCCCGGGAGCCTCCCACCAGCCTGTGAGCTTGGGGCCTCCCTTTCCTGAGCCCCGGGGCCTGGCACTGTGCCCAGCACACGGAGGAGGTGTTTGCAGACCAGAGGCCGAAAGGATTGGCAAACTGGAAACGAGAGGTGAGATTCTGGATTTTGCCCCTTGTACAGACAAGACTCAGGGAGGAGCAGGGGGCTTCGGGAAGGGGCAGGAGGCCCAGCCCCCACCCCTGCCCCCACTTACCGAATGGCCTGAATCCACTGGTCGCGCTCCTCGGCGCTGGAGGCGGAGATTCGGTAAGACTCGTGCTTGCCCTCCACCACCTTGCCCTCGCCATCGGTCTTGCAGGCCTTGATCTTCTGGCCACGGCAGCTGGGGTTGTAAAGCTCCAGGCAGAACTGTGGGGGGGTGGCCGGGTGAGGGCCCCGCAGGGGTGGGAGGAGAGGGCGGTCGGGCCGGGCTTTCCTGGGGGTTCTTGGAGGACTAGACATGTGGGGCTCAGACAAGCAGCAAGACATGCCTGGCCAAGGGCTGCTACCGCCTGCTCACGTGGATGTGCCAGGATCGACTCAAACCCACCATTTCCCCTAACATCCCCAGTAGGCAGCTGGGGAAACTGAGGCTCAGAAAAGGCACAGAGACTTGCTCAAGGTCATCAGCCGGCATCAGGCGTCTCAGAGACTAGACCATGCCATGGACCTGGCCCCAGGATCCACAGCCTCGGGAGGGAGACTGAGGCTACCCCGAGCCCTGCGGAGGCCTTCCTGGAGTGCCCGGCCCAGCCGCCCTCTCCCTGCACCCCATTTCAGAAATCCCCCCCAGCCGCTCAGGTCTCCGAACCCCCTCCAACGGCGACACCTACTGGCTTCTTGGGGTCGTCCACCTTCTGCACTGAGAGGTTCTCGAGGGGTATGATTCCCCGGGGCTCCTTGTCCTACGGGCGGACGGGAGGGAAGGCCAAGGTCAGGAAAGGGAGCCTTGGGACCAGGGCAAGGAATGAACTTGTGGGGTTCCCTAAACCCAAAGAGGCATGCACCCATCTTCCCAGACTCTGTCCAGCCCTGGAAGGGGGAGGGAGCAGCAGGTGGGGAGATGGGCTGGGAGTTAGAAGGCCAGACTGTTAGCGGCCTGGGAGGCGGGGAGGCCCTGCCTTAGACCTTGGCCTTGCCCCTCCTCTCTTCTTTGCAGCCCAGGTCCCGCCCCCCCCCCATCCTGCTCCACCGTGAAATAGGTTCGAGAGGGGCTGAATGATCTCAAAGGGGCCCCTCGCTCTGTCGGCTGGAATCTGGCAGGAGTGGGACGGGGGTGGGGGGGGTGGGCAGGCTTCGGAGACCCCTGCTCACAGTGGTGAACTCGAAGTAGTAGAGACAGTTGTCCGTCAGGATAAACCAGCGCCGTTTCCACGTCTTCACGCGCCCGCCTGTAAGAGGCCAACAGCGGAGTCGGACTCCTTCCTGGGCCACAGACACTCCCTTCCGTGGAAGAGCCGGGGCCTCGAGTGCGTTCCTCTGTCCCCCCCCCGGAGCCTCCCGACCCCCCAGCCCCCCACACTTTCCCCCACATCCACCACCTTCTCACTGGGGGCGCTGCTCACCCCAGGCTTGCCCTGAGCCGCCTGACCTGGAGTTTGAGGCTCATGCCTGACAAGGCCCCGGAATGGCGGCAGGTCACCCCTAGTGCTTTTCCGCCACCCTTCTTCCCCCTGCGTTGGTTCCTTGGCCTGCTCCCCACCCCACACCGTGCTCAGCATTCCATGTTTCCCTTGCCAGGCAGTGTTCTAGACGCTTCTAGAAAATATTTGCTTAGTAACCCCCAGAACTACCTATGAGGAGGGGCCCACCAGTAACCCCATTTTCCAGATGCAGAGACCGAGGCAGAGGGAGGCTAAGTTGTCCACTCGGAGTCCTGCAGCAGAGCTGAGACTCAAACCCAGTGTCCCATCTCCAGATCCCAAGTGCTCAACCATACTGCTACACATCTAACCCTCCCAGCGACTGTGACCCCCATTTCGCGGCTGTGGAAACTGAGGTTGAGGAGCCTGCCCACTGGCCCGCACGTGGAGGAGCTGGGATTTGTGACTCAGAGCCTCCTGGGGGCTGGGAACAGCCAGCGGGGCCAGAAAGGACCGAAGCCTGCAGGAGGGCAGCCTGCCGAGCGGGCACACAGAGACTGAGGTCCTGGACGGGCACCCCCAGCTGAGCTCTCTGCTCCCACACGGGGCGTCTGTCTATCCTTACCTGGCTTAGGACGCCACTGTCCCTGGCCGGGCTGACCCGGCTGGAGAGGCACCCAGTGGTGTGCCTGCACCCCTGCACCACCCCGGCTCCTCCCTGCGGGCGGGAGTCCTCCCTGCCCTAGGCATGCTGAAGGGAAGCTGCCCCGAGCCACATCCTGCCCGCTGCCTCCACATCCTTCAGGGACGCCCAGCCCTCTGCCCACCCAAAGCTGCCACTTTGTTGGCTGTGTGGCCTCAGACAAGGCCCCTAACCTCTCTGGGCTGCGCTTCCTCAGAAGCCCTCAGGAAGAAAGACCCCCAGTTGAAGGCCTCTCATTCCCCCTTCCTGCTTGGCCTTCCGCTCCCCTCCTGTGCCCCTAACTCCCAGGACAGATGGATGGATGGAGGGCTGGGGCAGACAGCCGGCTGCCCTGGGGGTCAAGAGACCTGGGGGTGCCCAACTCCACCCCCGAGGCCGTATGTCAACGTGCATGTGTGTGAGTGTGTCTGCACGCGCGTGCGCGCCCGGATGTGCCCGCCGTGGGCTGAGGGTGCCTGAGTGTGCGCCTCACCCAGTTTGAGCAGCCAGCCCTCGCGGTCGGGGTTGAAGAAGGTATGAGTGAGGTCATTGCCATCATCCTCAGGGATGGAGAAGGGCTCGCTCTTGATGCTGTCGAAGAGGTTCTGTCCCCGGAGAAGGGAGGGAAAGACCTGGCTGTGACGTCCATCCCAGTCCGGGGCTTGGGCTCCCTCCCCCCAGCCTGTGCAGCCTCAAACCCTCCCTGCTTCCCCTCCCCCAGGCTGCTGGTGCGAGCCCCGCCCACACGTCAGGCCTCCCCTCGGCAGGTGGAACAGAGGCAGCGGAGGTGGTGGCCTCCCCTGTGACCCTGGCCTAAAGCAGGTGGCAACTCCTTACTGACCAGGAGGACGCTGGGCCCCATCCCCCACCCGAGCCCCCTTCGCTGGAGGTCCAGCCGGCAGCACGGAATAAGAGCCAATCAACGCGGGCTTTGGTGTCAGGCTGCCTGGGTTAGAATCTCAGCTCCGTTAACTTGATGGCTGTGTGATGCTGGGCATGTTCCTCAACCTCTCTGAGCTGCTGGTCCGCATCAGCAAAAATGGCGAGACTGATGCTAACCCCCAGGAGAGACTCAAGGTGGGATGCCACACTCAGTTTTCAAGGGCAGAGAGCTGTTCTGGGTGGGCTGTGATGGCAGGGGTGACAGTTCCCAGAAAACAGATTGTGATTCTCCATGCGGGACCTCCTAGCCGTTAGAGCTGGTGCGGTACGGATGGAGCAGGCTTGTATGGTAATGAGTTCCTCGTCACTGGAGGTATGGAAGCCAGGGCTGAACCCTCGCTGCAGATGAGTTGTGGATGTCCACATCGTGTATCATCCCTGTGCGTGCTGAAACCCCTCCGGCGGGCCATTGTGTTCTAGGATCAACCTGCCCATATTTTCCAAGTGTTGGGGAAAACATTCTAAACTGTTTCTGCTGGTGAAAACTACATACATTATCTCGAGGATAATGAAGCCATTTCCTTCTGTTACATTTGTATGCACTGCTGTTCAGACAGCTTCCTTGAGGTTTTAAATGAAAAAATCTCACAAGCCCTGTTTGATTCCCCCAAAGTTTTAGACATGGTGTTTGCTGGTTTTTAAACGGGTCTTTTCTGACCTGAGTGAGGGCTCAGGTGTGGGGGCTGGGGCATTCCACCCCCACTGGAAGCAGAGTTTCCTGAGTTTGATGGCGGTGTCTTCTGGCTCAACCTGGCTGTGGGGGGTGGGGGTGTGTGGATAAGAGCAGGGACCACTCTCTCTCCGCACCCCTAGCACATCTGGGAAGTCCCTCCTGCCCAGGCCCGGCGGGGCCCCGAGAATTCCCAAGTGGTGTTGGCTGACTAGCGGCAGGAAGGGCTAGGCTGTCCGCATAGACAAACACTCGGGAGGCCCAGGAGGCTGGCAGGGAGGCCGATGTGGGGCCTCAGCCTCCCCGATGCCCACAAATATCGGCTTGCACATTCTGCCCCCAAACGGGAAACCGCATTTCCTGTATCTTGTAAACACCAGCCTTTCCCTTAAGTAAACACCCCTGCGCAGTGCTGCTGAGCCTGGCTGGGTGGACGTGATTAGAAACACAATGGCCACCTTCCAGTGGTTTTGCTGGTCTCTCTCCACCCCTTGTTCTCCTCTGGGGACCCATGCGTGCATACACTTTTTGTCCAGGGGGACACCCACTGCCCTCACGGCCCCAGGCTCCAGGAGGAAGGAAACAACTCCCATCTGGCCAATCAGAACATTTGCTCCTGCGGGCCTACAGTGCCTGGCTCAGGGAGGACACGTGACCCACGTCAGCCAATAAGACTGAATTCTGGGACTTTAGTGTTCACTGCTAAGCAAGAGTGAACCCCAGAGCTGCCTGGGCCATCTCTGCTGCAGCTTGAAACGAGTCTTTGTAAGGGGGAAGCCAGTGTAGGGGAGAAGGGTGCTGAGAGGCGGGGAGGCCAGTCCTGAGTCACTGAGCACCTGGATCTAGCTGAACCTGAAGCCAACTGATCTGAAGCCAAATCGATCCCTGATCTTTTCTATCACATGAGTTGAGATTCCTTTGGCCAGGAAGCTGGGAAACATACAGCCAAGTCTTCTATCCCCAAATCTTGCCTTCTGGTCTCTGCAGAAGGAAGGACCCCAGAGTCAGACAGACATGGGTTCAAATCTGGTCTCCTCCCAAACTATGAGACCCTTGGCCACCTACCTCTCTTGGAGGACAGTTTCCTTTGCTATGGAGTGGGAATGGCACTGCTTGAGGTCTCCAGGAAAACTTAATGAGAACATAAAGTGGCCAGAACTGGGCCTCCGGAGACGGTCCGTTCTGATGGAGATGTCTGGACAAGGACCCAGGAGGTCCAGGGCTGCCCACAGCAGAAGGGACCCTGTTCCCCTGCCTGAGCCTCACTTTCTCCACCTGTAGCACTGGAGAGCGGGAGGCCAGAGAGCCATCCTTCTTGGGCCTCTCTCCTTCCCCTCCTCCACCGGAGCTCCCTCTCTGGGCAGCTCTCACGAGGTGAGTAGTTCCCTCCTTGGCATTGCTTGGATGCCCGCCAAGTGCCAGGAGCCTGACGTGCATGAACTCTGCTTCTCAGGAAAGTGACCTGAGGGCAGCAGCATCTGCCCACTTTGCAGATGAAGAAACTGAAGCCACATCCCAAGCCACACGGCCACAGGGCAGAGCTGGGATTTGATCTCCCATCCCGAGTCCACACCCTGTGCCTCTGCTCTGAGTCTCTCGGGCATTGGGCCCCATTCCCATCGGGACAGCCAGGACAAGATGGGCTCAGCCCACCTGTCCCCGGCTTCCCACAGTGCACCTCTCCAAAGCCTTGTCCAGCCGCGCACCCTGTGGTCTGTGTGCTTTCGGGGGGGGGGGAGTGGGCGGGAACCTCGCTTTAGGTAATGTACCTGTGTTAATTTCATAAATCAGGTCACTTAAAAGCGTGATGTGACTGTGGTCTCAGCAGGGCCCAAGCTCCAGTACCACCGTGGGGAATCCTTCCTCAAAGTGGCAAACGTTGACTCTCTGAAAGGTGCTTAAAGCTGAGCTCTTGCTTTATGTAGAGGGAGGAGGGGGGCTGGGGAGAAGGCAGGCCGATGCCCCCCGACCCACACAGCACCCCAGATTTCTGCGGCGAAAGCCCTGAACGGCAAGGACCAGGCCTATGTGGTTCTCTCCGCAGCCTGGGAAGCTTCTGGATTAACCAGCCACTCAACTACACAGGCCCTTTGCTAAATACCTTAGGTTTCTACACGAATCCTATGAGCTGGGAGCTCAGAGAGGTCACGCCACTTCTCAAATGTCACGGAACCATTGAGAGAGCGGTGAGCCGGGACTTGGATGTGGCTCGGTCCCCCCCCCTTCTCTGGGCCTGCCCCTCTCTCAGCGGCCAAGGAGGGTAATAAGCCCTTCCCAAACCTGCCAGCCAGAGTGTGAGCTAAACGGACACAAAGGGCCCTAAGTCCCTAAGAGAAGAGAGTCACGACCTCTAGACATATGTAGAGCATTGTGATGAACAAAAGACTCGAGCTGGGGACAGTACTGAAGGAGGGAGGTGTGGCCCAGGGGCCTGCTGGGCTGCCTGGCGTGTCGTTAACTCACTACCTGCTGGACACGACGTGCCCCGCTTCGCGCCCGGCGAGCGCCGTGACGAGATGGCTTTCCCATTTCCAAGTGCATTTTGTCTTTTGGGCGTCCTGCTAAATGCTGGGGTTTTTAAATTATGATTACTTATTTTCAATGGTGACACAAAGCACCATTCAGGGCCTGGGCTATGTACCTGGCATGGGCTCTGCCCTTTACATTTTTATAAATTGCTACTCACAGCAGCAGCCCCGTGACGCAGGCGTCATTGTCCCTGTTCTCCTGGTGGAGAGAACCGTGGCTTGGAGAGGGTGAGTCATTCCCCAAGGTCACCGGCAGGCAAACCGGGGAGACGGGATTTGACTTGAGCTCTAACCAGCTCTGAGGCCCTCGTTCTGTTGCGGCTCTTCCCTGTCCTTGGGACAAACTTCCTTCTCTGGGGACCGGGGAGGGTGGGGGGCTAAGGGCGTGGCAGCTCTCGAACCCAGAGGGGCATCGGGGTCCTTCCAGACCCAGGCTTCCCTCCAGACTTCTGCGGCTGGAGGTTCGCAGGGTGTTAAACGGGGCGGGTGGGGTCCACACCCTTTCCCCCACTCCTGCCAGGCTCTTACAGGGAGGCAACTGGGCCATCTTTAGTCCTGGAAATGCACTGCTGATTCACTATTGCTGCACCGGGCTCTGAATCTCACTCCTGTGTTTACAAACCCATGCCTAGCTCTGTGTGACCCCGAGCCAACGGGCAGACTCCTGAGGTTGTCATTCAAAGCCTTAGGTGCCACCTTGCCACCTGCCCTTGCCCATACATATCCATACCCCACCCAGCCATTCTGGACATTTCTGCCTTTCCCAGCTAGGCCAGCCTTGGGATCTGGCTGCTTCCCTTTCGTGGAATGTCTCTTCTCTGCTTTCCTTTGTGAAGAAAACTCCTATTCAACTGTCAACACCCAGTTCAAAAGTCCTCTCCTCTGTGATTTCTCCCAAGAGGACACCCTTCCCCGGCCCCCAGGAGAGTGATAGCAGAGTTCTCTGTGTTCCCATAGTCAGGACGGCTTGAATCACACAGGGCTACAATCCACATATGTAGCCGACCAGACCCTGAACTTGGCCTGACTGATTCATCCATGGGGGCCCCATGCCGGGCGCAGGGCCTGGTGCCTTATGGCAGGAGGGGGGCTGTCTGACGAGGAGACAGGAGGCCTGGGTTCTGCTCGGCTCTCCTTGCGGAAGACCTCCCGTTCCTCCTCTTGGAAGGAGGGAAGGGTGTTAACAGAGGCTGAGGATTTTCCGCTCCGACACGCTGAGAGTCTAGGAATCCGGGATTCCAAGCAATACGCCTGAGTGGCATGGGGCACCCTTTCTGGAAGATGCAAATGATGGGTGCCCTGAATCCCCCAGAGGATGAAGTCTGGGAGGACCTCCTGGGTGGTCTGTATCAGACCTCCCCCTCAAGACGGGGGCCACTCAGGAATGCCCATCTCCCGACAGTCACCAGGCCGGGGGGGGGGAGGCACAGCTTCCCCCTGCAGTGGGTCTGGGGACCGGGGGGGGCGGCCGTGCCCCGCTTACCCGCAGCTGCTCCTCAGGCAGGTCACCGCCGTCACTGATGCCGCGGTTCATGGACACAAAGCGCTCAAAGGGTGGCCTGTCCCGGACATTGGGGTTGTGGAGGCTGGTATTGAGCATGATGATGGAGAAGGACAGGACATAGCAGGTGTCTGCGAGATGGGACAGCGGTCAGAGTCCTGGCCCCGGGCACTGTCCCCTCCTCTCCCCCCGACCCCTTCAAGGGACCCGTCATCGGCCGTCTCTGTCCCCAAAGGTCCGCGCTATCCTGGCGCGCCATCAGGAGACTTGGCCCCGCCTCCTCCCCACTCTCCCTGGCCTCCCTGCTCCACACTTAAGCTGCTGAGCTCCTGAGGCTCCCCCCTCCACCCCCCTGCACTCCCCTTCCCACCTCTGCCTCCCACCCCCGCCTGCCTTTCCCCTTCTCTATGCTTCGCATTTCAATCCTCTTCATTCAGCTGGAGCTCAGGCCTCTCCCCCCAGCCCCTGCCACCTCCTGCCCACTCTGTCCTCTCCCCCCGGAACTCCTGCTGTTGGACACACTGTTCAGGGCTCGGTCACGTTCTGCTCGGCAATCCTGCTGGCCTCGCGGGCTCCTGGGGGCCCCCAAGCTCCTGTTCTGTTGTTCAGACTTTCCTGAGCGTGGGGGCGAGGCTGGACGGAGCGTTTGGGAGGAAGGTGACTGCTCCCTGGGGCGTTTTTAGTCCCCGGTCCAGAGTCCAGCCGTGTGTCCCCAGCTCTCGGGCGGGACTTGGGATGGGAGCTGGCCTCCCTGAGCCTCAGCCCCCCCCCGCACTGGTGACGTGAGGAGGTTTAACCTGAAGGATCTTTGTGTTCTAGAACATCGACGATTCTACCTCTGAAAACAGGGGCACCTCAGAGAGCCACATAGTAGGTTCCGGTAGGTGCTGAGCTCCGCATCCCTCTAACAGCCCTGCGAAGCGAGTACGGTTTCTAACCCCCTTTTCCAGAGCTGGAGACTGAGGCACAACGGAGTTAAGGTACGTGGTCACGGTCACAGAATCATGTACTTAGACTGGTTCAGATCGGGCGCTTTAAAATGCCTTCCTTCCCGCAAATCTTTGTCGTGTGCCCGCGGAGTGCTGCGGACTGCTGTGAACCAGCGCGTCCCCAAGTCATGCAGGGCTGCCAGGTCGGGCAAGTGCGCTCCAGGACCTGACCACGGTCACACGGCCAAGAGGTGTGGTGCCCATGGACAAGCCCCATCCCTTCTCGGAGTCTGTGTTCTCTGCAGAGAGGGGGAGGTTGCTGGCCTCAGACAGTGGACGCAAGGATTAGATGACCTCTGCAGGTAGTCCTCAGTTAACGGAATTCGTTACTGGTGTTATGATAACTTCAGGTGCAGAGAAAGAGGCGGGACAGGCCTGCTCTGACGCTGTCTCGCCCATCCCGTGGGGGAGGGGCGGTGGTGGTGGTTTGGAGTGTGATCTGAGTTGAGATCCTTCTATACACGCATGCTCCCTACGTCCCACACAGGGTGCTTCATGCTTCTGGCCCTGCCTCAGATGAAAACTCCTGAACCCAAGGCCCTCTCTCCCCCTGACCTCCTGCAGAACTCCTATCTACCCCTTAAAGCCCTGATCAGACACCACTGCCTCTGGGAAGTCCTCTTGGATATGCCGACTGCCTATCACCAGATGGGGGGGTTCCGTGCCACACTTCCTGCCTCCTGTCCCAAGGACCACGCCCCAAAAGCCCCCAGCGGCAGAAGGCCTGGCAGAGTTGGCCCTCATTGAAGACTCGTGAAGAAATCTGGGCTCCCAGGGCCTGGGTGCTTGGGGAAAACTGCAAGGGGTTGGGGGGGCCCATGGCGCCCGGGGAGGAGGATTTGTGTCCACGGCTCCCAGGGGGTCCTGGAGCCCAGGGCCCCATCCCGCAGCGGCACCTGTGGACTGGAAGACGCCCGGGTTGCAGAGACAGTATCGGGTGGCAAAAGTCTCCATCATCCGGTCGATCTTCTGGGCCTCGCCCGGCAGCCGGAAGCTCCACAGAAACTGTCTGGGGGAGGAATGGGCGACGGGTGGGCGGGGCTCTTGGAGAGTGGGGGGGGGCGGATCCCAGACAAGCTGCCTGTCTCTCTAAGCCACAGAGTCATTATCCTGTCAATGGGAGCATCTGCCTGGGTCATGGAAGGTCATGGAAAGGTGCCTTTTCTTTCGAAGTATCAGAGCTCAGAGGGCGCGCCCCTCTGGCCATGTGGGGCCCAGAGCCATGTGTGGGCCCTCCGCCTCGGCCCAGGAGGGCCTCTGCCCGGATCTGGCTGGGGACCCTGCCGCAAGAGCCTTCCCCTGGCTGGGCTTCCCGTTCTCCAACTGAGTTCCCTAAGGGGCAAGGACCGCCTGTGGCCATTCTCCCCACATCTCCTGCCGGGCCTCACACAGGCCCCGGCGGGGCGGGGGGGGGCCCGGGACTGCCCAGTAACGAGTGAAAGAACGAATGAGTGCACAAACAGATGAGTAGTGGCGACTCCCACCCCCCAGCCCCCCTCCCTCAGAGAACAGGGGAACCGGAGGGGAGGCCACACTGCTCGGAGCGTGGCGGCTCCTTCCTTCTCTGCCTGGCAAACTCCTGATCATCCTTCAAAGCCCAGACCAAATACCCCCGTCGGGAGCTGAGGCCCCAGGCATCCCCCCTAAGCAGCCAGACTTACTGAGCCAATTCTAAGCACTTCCTCCTTTACTCGTCACAGCCTTATGACTTTTGGGACGATTATTGCTCCCATTTAGGGATGAAGAAACTGAGGCACAGGGAGTTTTGAGCGCATGCACGCCTGTGTGAGGCCTTCACAAGGGTGAGTAGCAGAGCTGGGATAGGCACTGGGCGCTCCGGTCCCGGAGTTCAGTATGTAATCATGAAGGGGATACCAGTGACGCTGTACTAATAAAATAAATAAAAACCTCATCCCCAAAGCTGTGGGGCGGCAGGAGGAATAGTCACAATCGTCACCCTAATTAAATGTCGCTACAATCACGTCATGTAGCAACGCCAGGAGCGGTGGCTGTGACACACCAGATGCTGTTCCCGGCCGTGGGTACTGTCAGTATCTCATCTGTGCCCCTTAGGCCCCCCTCTTTGCTCCCGATGTTTGAGGGGTTCCGGACCCCCGCCCAAGCTCTGCCACCCCCGAGGGCTGGGCCCCCCGCTCCGGACGGCTCACCTGAGGGCCTGCACCAGGTTGAGGTTGGCGAACTCATGGCAGTCGACGAAGGCCTGGAGGACCTGCAGGTTGAAGGGATCCCTGGAGAGGGCAGGAAGGAGGGCACAGGCACTTGGAACTTGCTGGCACCCGGCGGCTCCAGGGGGCAGGGGCTTGCGGTGGGGGGAGGGCTGGGAGAGGAGCGCAGCGGATCGTCTTCCGGATCCGGCCACGGCTGGTGCGCCCACATCCATCTGAGCGCACGTCCCCCCACCCCGAATGTGCCCACGCATGTCCTCACACGGGAGTACCCCCCCCCTCCGTTGTTTCCCAAGGGTCACCAGCACTGTCACTCCAGGAGGGAGGGAAGGGAGGGGGCACTCTGGCTTTGGAGCAGCCTGTCCTGCGTCAAATCCTTCCTCTGTCACTTCCTGCCTCGATGACTCTACTCTAGCCACTGGACCTCCTGGAGCCCCAGCGTCCTCGTCCTCGTCTGTACAATAAAGAAAACCATGCCCATTTTTGTTACTTCCTTCTTCCTAGCTCAAATCAGGGAGTTCTACCTTTCTTGAATCCCCTGTCCTGTCGGGAGAAGGAGCGTGTCCCCTGGGGAGCCTGGGAGAAGGATTGCTGGTCCGGCTGCTCCCTCGTTCCTTACAGCCCACTGCCTCTCCCAAGAGCCAGAGGGGCCCCCTTCTCGCCCCACCTCCTCACCTACTCTGTTTTCCCTCCCTTGTTGCTTCTCATCTCGACAGCCTGCCATTCCTTGAGCCTCTGCCCCAGGGCCTTTGCACAAGCTGCTTCCTTTGTCTGGAATGCTGTTCTCCCAGATGTCTTTCACTGCTCACCTCCCTTAAGTGTCAAACATCCCTTTCTCTATGAGACCCTTCTACTCACAATATTTAAAGTCACGGCCCTTGACCCTCCATTCCCAATGCTTGTCATCTCCCTTCCCTGCCTTATTTGCATGCCAAAGAACTTAACATTTTCTAACATCCTTTACATAGTTGGGGATCTGTCTTTCCCCCTAGAATGTACCTCCCTGAGGGCAGGAGTTTTGTTTTGTCTTGGTCACTAGTATAAATCCAGGGATTTACCACTGCCTGACACACAGCAGATCCTAAAAAATATCTACTTGTTGAACAAATAAGTGAAGGAAGGAAGGCGCGCAGACCGGCTTTGGTTCAGAAGGTGGAGGGGAGTGACAGTGAGCCCTCTGACGCCCCCAGAGTTACGACTTCCCTAACATAATCCGCTCACTCACTTACCTGTGCGCATGCGCGCGCGCACGCCCTCATTCCCTATCTCCCTGAGGCCGCGCGCCACCTTACCTCTCCCCCAAGTACGTGCCGATGGCCGTCTTGTTGAGGCCGTCCCCCTTGTAGAGGAACCGGGCGATGTCCTGGACGTCGGGGTTCAGCAATTTGTGCTCAATGAGATACTGGATACCCTGACGGTGGTACATGGAGCCCATGATCAGCACCCCCCCCCCACATGATCAGCACCGCCCCCCCTCCAGCAGCAGGCTTGAGGGGAGGGAAGGAGGGAGGGGGTCCCCGTGGCCAGACTGTGGGACAAGCTGTGGGGCACTGGGGCCTGGCATCCTGACATTGGCTGGGAAGCTGTGTCCCTCCTTAACAGAAGCTGCCACTGGAAGGTGGTGAGGTCCCCATCAATGGAGGCATGCAAAGACTGATAGCATCCTGCAATGGGCCAGGTTCGTGCCAGGCGCTCCCCGGGTCCCCTTCGGTCTGACACTGATTACATGGTTCAATGATTCCATGAATTTATAATTTTAAGATTCAATGATTCAGCCATTTCTTTTGTCCCCTTAATATTCATATATTTAAAAATAGAGTTCCATTTTTTCCTCACAAGTAATCTATGTCCATTGTATAAGAAATTAGCAAAAAACCCAGCCGAATCAAAAGGAGAGGAAATTGCCGAGTGCCACCATTCAGAGGGAGCTTCCTTCCCTTTCTCCCTGAAACCTGCTTTTTCCTGATTTTGACAATATCACACACGCCTCAGGACCCAGGCGCTCAGAACCTGGCCTTCGAATTTGGGGAGTCTGAGGGGTCGGTCTCCGGTTTTCTGTGAGGGCTCCTTGGTGTCCCTGTCCCTCTTGGGGAAGAGGTGGTTGGACGGTGGGGGGCGGGTTGTGAGGTGCTCTCAGTGACAGGCGGAGGGTCCTGGGGACCCCTCGGTGGCCCCTCCCAGGTGCTCTGGTGGGAGTATGAGCTAGTGTGTGTGTGGACCTGCGTGTGAGCGTGTGTGTGAGCGTGTGTGTGTGTTCTGTGCGGCTGGGGCAGGGGTCCGATTCCCGCGGCTGTGGAAGGTGGGTGTGTGACACTGTGAGCCTGCGTCACCGCGATAAGGAAGAGACAACCTTCCCACCCAGAACCTTGACGGCAGGCCAGGACCCTGTCTCCGTGTGTCAGCCTGTGGCTTCCTCCGCTTTTGTTCAAGCAGGAAGGGAGCCGGCTGTCACCTAGCTGGGTGAGAGGCGGGGCTGGGGCTGCTCTGAGGCCCGGGGAAGGGGTGTGGGGGGGGGGGACAAGAGTGGCGGCAGCCCCGGGCGCTCCACGCCAGCGCCCCGTGGCTGGCTGCCCCCCAGCAGAGAGGCTGGAAGACACTCCTGGAGACTGAGCCCCAGCATCTAGGGGGCCCCACTGTCCGGGGACCTACTTACAAAGGAGGAAGCAGAACCTCAGCCAACAGACTCCACATCCTCCTGGCTCCTACCTCGTGCTCTGCCCCCAGGCCTCAGAGCACTTAAGCCTCGGCAGGCTGTGGGACACGGGACAAGGTGCTGAGCTCTGCTGGGCCTCGGCTTTCTCATCTCGAAGGTGGGCATCGTCAGCCTGGGCCCCCGCAGCGGCCTACCTTCATGGGGTCCATGTTGAACTTCTTACGCCCAATGCACAGCTCCTTCTCTTTCTGGGCCATGCGGCTGCAGGAGAGAAGATGTCAGTCCGGGCCACCCCGGGACCCAGAGCACGCCCCCCACCCCATCCCCAGAGATGCTTTCCTCAGCTACGGCCAGTATTCCCCAAGGGCCTCCAAGTGGGGTCCTCACACCCTGCACTGGAACCGCCTAAGAAAGCATGAGGAATGCAGGGTCTGGGCCCCGCCCAGAGCTGCCAAATCAGGCTGTTCCCATGGGGTTCTGGGGCCGTGGCCTTGGAACCCCAGAGCTGCTCCAGGGAGAGCATGGAGAGGGGCCCTGTGCTCCCTGTGGGGGCAGGATAACAGGGAGGGCGGGGGCGGGGGCACAGCCTTGGAGCCCGACTCCTGGGGCGAATCCTGCTCTGCCGCTTCGCAGAAGGCGAGTCGCTTCATCTCCCTGGGACTCAGTTTCCCCATCTTACAGATGGGGATGACGCCATCACCTGCCTCCCAGCATGGCTGAGAGGTTAAAGAGCATCTAACAGCTTGGTGGCAGGTGCTCTGTGAATGTTCTGTGGTTGTTGGGGCTGGAACAGGGGACCCGGAGACTCAGGGCAGCCGCGTGCACACACGTGTGTGCCTATGTGCGTTTGTGCGTGGGGCTACAAAGGTGATCAGAGACCAAGGGGCGGCAGGGGCGGTAGGGGGGTGATTTCCCGAGACAGGAGGTAGGCATCAGCGCCTGGGGCCTCAGGGGATTAGGTAGGGCCCAACTTCTTATTCCCCACAAGTGGGGAAACTGAGGCCCAGGGAGAGGCGGGGACAAACGCCATGTCACAGAGCTGAGCTCTCCTCTTCCTAGCCCATCCCATGGTGCTCCTGGCTGGCGACTGATCAGGGGCTGGAGGAGACTTCGGATGAAGGGGGTGGGATGAGTGTCTGTCCAGAGAGGGGGCTGTTGGAAGGAAGGACCAGCCCACAGCATGAGATGGGGTCTCAGGCCCTCCCTGCTGCCTCTTCCAGGCAGATACCGGATTTCACCAGGGCCCCAGGCCCGGGTATGGCCCCTGCTCCCTCATGCCCGTTCCTGGTGCGTGACATCCTTCCCGGGTCCCCTGGCTGGGCCCCTCACCTCTCCTCCGCGTTCTCGAAGCAATCAATCTGCGCAAACACATCTGCGATCTCATCCTTCAGCTTCTGTGGGGCAGCAGGGGGTGCGACAGGGAGGGACAGTCAGGGACAGAGCTGGGGCAGAAAGGCTTTCCCGACCCTCACCACCCTCAACAACGACTTCTACCCCTGGACTTCAGACCACTGCCACCCCACCTCCCGACAGATCCCTGGGCATGACCCCAGACCACTGGCCCCTACCCCGACAGGTCCCTTTCCCAGATGCTTCTCTCTTTCTCTCTTTTTAAATTTTTAATGTTTGTTTGTTTATTTAGAGAGCACAAGTGGGGGGGATGGGTACAGAGAAGGAGAGACAGAATCCCAAGCAGGCTCTGACCATCAGCGCAGGACCCCGATGCGGGGCTTGAACTCACAAACCGCGAGAGCATGACCTGAGCTGAGATCAAGAGTCAGATGCTTGACCCACCGCACCCCCCAGGCGCCCCCCTCCCTTTCCCAGGTGTTTCTTATCCTCCAAATCCCACGTCAGCCTACTGTCTGTTGATGCCCAATTCCCCATGGGCTCCTGTCCCTTGGGGGACGTGGTCTTCAAGTCCCTACCCTTCGCCCCACTCTACTACGGCCTCCCCCCACCCCCCGCAGCTGTGAAGTCTCCTGCCTTCTAGCCAAGCCCACCTGACAGGCCCTCCTACACCCAGCTGCCAGCTTCCAGAAGCATAGCTTGGAGACTGCCCTTCTCCAGCTCCTTCTGTGGCTCCCTCCTGCCTCCCCAGACCCGAAGAACACATTCCCACCTTAGGACCGGGCCCCAACTCCTCTCTGGCTTCCCTCCCCCATTCATTTACTCTGTCACTCACCCTTCCCTCAGGGCCTACTATGTGCCCAGTATTATGGGGACACCAGGGTGCCAGATGGTGCAGGCTCTCTGCTCGGGGACTTTGCCATCCCCGTGGAATTGACAGAAGAGGGCGCTGAGGTGCAGAGAGGTGAGGGGACAGGTCCAAGGCCAGATTCCAAGTCTGTGCTCTCCCTGCTCCCCTGGAGCCTTTTTTGTCTCGGCCTTGCAGGAGGTGCCCAGTGGCAGAGGACACCCTAATTTTTCCAGCCACGACCACTGGGCAGACAGGAGAGCGGCAGCCCCTAAAATGCACCCTAGCCCCTCCTCACCTTCCCCTGGAATCTGAGGGCTGAGAGTGGTGGCCCCAGGGCTTGTCCAGGAACCCAGGGGGCAGCATGGGGCCTGGAGACCGAACCTGAGCCCAGGCAGCACCTGTCCAAATGACCTTGGCCATGTCACCGAGTGGCTTCCCCACAAATAAAATGGCGGTTCACTTGCCAATATTAATTGAGCACCTACTATGTGTTGGCTATGGAGCTGGGGGTGTGGTGGTGGGCAAGGCAAACCCAGGCTTTCACAGAGCTCACAGTCTGGTGGGGTTGGGATCATGGTGCCATGGGCAAATGAAATGACCAGAGTAGCTACCCCGTAGTGGGCACAGCGTAAGGGAGAGATTTGTCCAATTACCATGGGGTACACCTGAAACTAATGGAACAGGGTAGGTCAACTATACCCTAATAGAGAGAGTGATCTCTGATCATTCATGTAATGATGTGATGTGATGAATGGTACAGGAAGAGCCTGGCACATAGTAGGTCTCAATAAAATACTTGCTCAGTGAATGATTTTGTATCTTCAACTTTCCTAGGGATACGTGTGTTGGCGTCGGGGCGGGGGGCCAGCAACCACAGCCAGAGTGGTCAGGGCAGCCTCTAGGAGGCAGCATTTGAACCAAAAATGAAATAGTGAGAAGGAAGTGCCACGAAGAGAGCCTGGGAGGGTCCCAGGCCATGGGAACCGTGCGTGCAAAGGCCCTGGGGCAGAACTGAGCTCGGTAAGCTCCGGGAACAGAACCAGGATGACTGTACGGGCAAGTGCCGGGCACATGCTGGTGTTGTCTTAATGAAACAGCTTACATTTCTGAGGGGCTGAAGCTGAGGCCCAGGGTGGAGATGAGACCTGATTGGGGCCACGCAGGGGGAAAAGAACCTACTGTGTCATCAAGCATACTGAGCGCCAGTTGGTGATTAACTGATTGCCCCCTCTTCTCTCCCCCACCCTCCTGACTCTCTCTGGGCCCTGGCAGCGGGGACCCCCGGGAATTCCGTTCGTCCCACTCCCAGGGGTGGGGGCTGAGGCCAGGGGTGGGCTGGATGGGGTCTGGCTCTGCTATCTGACCAGGCGGGTCCGGAGCCAGTGCGGGCGTGTGTGAGCGCATACGCATGCTTGCTTGCGGGTGGGTGTGGTTGGAGGGTGTGTCGGCACAGATACACGTATGGACGTGTGTGAGTGTGAGTGTGCACACACCTGGATGTCTTCCAGAAGCTGTTTCCGGTGCCATTTGATCCGCTGCAGCTCTTCTGTCTCCCCGCTGCTCAGCTCTGCTGGGTCTGGAGAGAGAAGACCCGGGGTCACTGGCTTGCTCGCCACCCTCCCCCCTCCATTGCTCTGGCCCCTTGGGCTGGCTCTTGCTTACCCAGGGCCCTCTTCCCTCTGGAAACCCAGGACTCGCTTGCCCTCTTCACTCAGGCCTTGGCCCAGTGTCAGCTCCTCCCTGACTACCCTTCCTAAGCAGTCCCTGCCCCTCCCTCCCCTTCCCGCCCAGCTTTGGCCCCTCTGGGTACAGACCCTCCGACGCCATCTTGTTTATTTGCACCTTTCCTGTTCTACTCATCACACTCTCAGCACAGGGACAACAAGAACTTCAACAACTGTGCTCGCCGCCGCATCCGCCGCTTCTAGAAAGAGCCGACACATAGCAGGTACTCAAAATACTTGCTGATGGCCTTCGGCCCCTTCCTCGGAACTTTCATTTGGGCTTTCCCCAGTTCGCGTGGTTAGCTCACTTACCCACGTAATTTACGCAACCAGGGAATAAATGGTGTATCATTTTGCCTCCCATGCCATTGGCCAGACGTAGTCACATGACCACACCTAGCTGCAAGGGAGGCCGGGAAATGAGCCTTTAGGATGGTGGTTCTGATACCACCCCTACTACATAAGGTGGGGAGACTGGCTTTGGGGGGACACTTTGCAGTTCCTGCTCTAGGCACTGAGGCTCAGAGAGATGAGGGGACCTGGGCGGGGTTCCACGGGACAAGCTGTTCAGCCCGAGGGGGTGGTTGGATCAGGCTGGCTACAAAGTCTGGGCTTTTTTCTCCTCACCTGGAAATGAATTAAAGGGGACATGTGTGTGCTACCATTCTGTGCAAGGTGCTGTGATCATTCCTGCCTTGGGGGTCAGCTGGCCCACCTCGAACCCTTCCTGTTCCATCCACAACACTCGTGTGGTCAAAATCTCCATGGACTCCGTATTACTTAGAGGAAAAAGTTCTCATCCTGGTCTGGGGCCTCCCGGCCTCTCTAGTCAGCATTGTTTTCCATTATTCTCAGTAATGGCCTGACAGTCCAGCTGCCAGCTCCTCGCTGTCCCCACACTGTCTCTGTCTTACTTCCCCACTCGTGCCTCTGCCATTCTTCACCCTGGGATGCCTTCTCCCGCCTGCCTGTCAATATCCTCTCCAACTCTTTAAGGCCTAGTTTTAGGGAGTACCTGGTCACATTTCTTTAAGGTTTTGCAAGGACAGACATTATCTCTCCCAAACGAAAGCAGAATATTAAGGACTCCGTCTCCTTACTGTTCCCTTCCATTGACTGAGCTGCCATCTTGGATTTGAGATGGAAACTGGGTGTTGAGATGCTGAGGCACCAAGCAAGTATTCCATGTATGGTAAGTGTCCAACATGTGTATAACGGATGCTATGTTGTGCCTTCAGCTCTCCCCTTGAGGACCAGGGCACCCATTTCTCTCAGTGGCTGGAAGTAGGGTTGGGGGTAGCCTGCTGAAGTCACAGCTGAGTTTCCTCCCCAGGAACTTGACTCAGCCAAATGGAGCTGCTTCACCCAAGGATGCGGCCCTCCCAAAGGACAGCCGCTGCATAAAAAGCTAAGACCTTGTGCCCAGTTTCTGGCCCTGAGCCAGCATTCACACCCAGACTCCGATGACTGAAGGAGATGCTGGTGCCCAGAAAGAAGGGTCCTGAAATGCCATGACAACCGTATATGGTAAGGGTTCCCTTGGTCAAGCAGTCGAGATGGGTCCTTGCGACCCACCAAGTCATGAAGTCAAGCGAACGCAACAGCGGTCCTTCAGAAGCGGTCCACTCGGGAGGACAGTGCGCAGAAAACCAGAAGGCGCCAGTAAGTCCCATGGACAGATCGCCCAGGTCCCTATGGCATGCACTGCTGTGGCACCAGGTCCCTCGGCTCACACTACGTCGGCCTGGGTAGGTCCCTTGTGATCTTTCAGGCAAAGGAGCAAAGCGCCTGAACCTGGCTCCAGAATGGGTCGCTCTGTGGTTGGGGACATGTACCCACTGGATAGCTACTGAACCCTGCTCAAAGGTGTCCTGGAGAGACAGGGGTGAGAAATCCTCCCGATGGGCAGAACTCTGGGCAGAGGGCCTGGTCATCCGTTTCAAGTGCAGAGTAAGAACACACATGCGTTTACTGTGCGAATATTCATGAAAGGTACTCCTTCAGCATGGAGGGGCATGCCAGCAGGGGGCGCTCTCACGCCCTACCACTCATCAACTGCAGACCCTTGGGCTCTTGGGCAGGAGACAGCCCTCGCAAGCGGCAAAGATTTTAGCTACTCCTTGACTCCCCCCTCACCCCCGCCCCCCGCAGCAGCCCAGCCAATGAGAAAGTCACAATCCAGACAACGAAAAGCCACTACACCTCGTGCTCCCAGTTAACGCAGATGGACTTTTTTTTTTTTTGTTCACAACAGCCTTTCGCACTCCCCTTTCCTAACAGAGCCTCCTCTATTTGTTCTGTGGACTTGGCTCCGGTTTTGCCGTAGCTTGCTTGTCCCGGATTACAGTTCTACACTATTCTGGAAGAAACGCATCCCTGCTCTCAAATGTCTGAAGGTTAACCATGAACGGGAGAGGATGGTGGGACTTCGCAGAGGCTGGAGAGGAAGGAAGATTGGAAGGTCGGGAAGAGGGAGGTCTGGGGAAAGAGGCACGGGGGTGGTCCCCTAGGAGTGGGCACGGAGGCTGAGGACGTTTGTGAAGCACACGAGTGGCCCAGGGGCGGGGGCGGGAGGCACTATGACCAGCGGCTCACCCAGGCTTCCCGAGCTACAGACCCTGCTGCCAGCCGCAGACACCCAGCGTTCCTCTATAAGACCAATCAGCAACCTGGGGGCAATTTGGTTACACAGGATCCCTCCTACTTTCTCTCTCTCTCTCTTTTTTTTTTATGTTTTTTATTTATTTTTGAGAGACAGAGAGAGACAGCGTGAGCAGGGGAGGGTCAGAGAGAGAGGGAGACACAGAATCCGAAGCAGGCTCCAGGCTCTGAGCTGTCAGCACAGAGCCTGACGCGGGGTTCGAACCCACGAACCATGAGATCATGACCTGAGCTAAAGCCAGACACTCAACCAACTGAGCCACCCAGGCGCCCCTCCCTTCTACTCTTAAAGGCCAGTGAAGTCACACATGGTCTGGACACGCAGTGGCCCTTCCTTCCCCCAGAGCCTTGGCCACGCCACTGGCCGGGGGCTGTTGGAGTGTCTGATCTGCCGACTCCAAGTACCGCACGACGTCTCACTGGACCCTCTTCACCGTAAAACAGGCGTGGGAGGAGCATATGGCCAGGGGACCCACTGGGACAACATCACCCTCCAGCAGCTCCCAGCCTGATGGAGCAAGGCGTCAGCTTGGAGCTGATGTCCCGCGTGGTGGGCCACCGACCTCCAGGATGCAGCATACAACCTAACCCGGCAGCCACTCAGTGGTGTTCTGTCCCCAGCGGGTCACCGGCACGGACCCAGGAACAAAGAGTAGGAGTGGCTGTCCATGCACCTCCTCCTGGTGGCCCTCTGGGAGTTTTGCCGCCGTCCCTGCGACGCTGAGCTCTGCAGGCCCAGAGAGCCTCATTTCCAGGGAAGAGGTGGGAGGTGGCAAAGGAAAAGTCCCACTGACCTTTGGCTCAAAAACACCTACTGTGTGCCAGCCGCTCTGTATACGTTATGTCATTCGATCTCACAGCTCTGAGGCGGCCAGAGCCCAGGAGGCCCGCTGACATGCACCCCTCTCTCACCCTCGTGCCAAGCCCCGTCGATCTCCCTTCTGTTTCCACGGCCCCACCCCCACTCCCACCCAGACCGCGGGCTTGTCCCTGGATGACTGCAGGGTGTCCCCGTGTCTCTCTGCCTCCACTTGGCACCTCCAATCTTGTCTCCCACGGCCTCCCACTGTCCTGGGGATGAGATCCCGAATCTTCCAGGGCCCTCTGGTTGGGTACGCAGAACGCCATCTTCATCTGACATTGTGCCCCGCCCCTCCCGGGGGGGGCCTGAGGCCTCCTGGACACCGTCCGCTTGTTCCCATGTGCGCCCTCTCCACACATTCACATGCTTTTCCCCACGTCTCAAATGCCATTCCTTCGGCCTCATCACTCCCACTCACCCTCTGCCCCCTCAGGTGCCCTCCTGTTCTGCGCTGGGCCTCCCCCTCATGTCCTTCCTTTCCCACAGCGGCCCTGGGATCTGCGTGGACAGCTCCGAGATCTTGCTCAACCCAAAAGCCAAGCTGTCAATGAAGGGGCAGCAAGGTGTGTGTGCACCTACTGTGCACCAGGCCCTGTGTGCTCCGGGCTCTTTAGCACCTACTGTGCACCAGGCCCTGTGTGCTCCGGGCTCTTCAGCACCTACTGTGCACCAGGCCCTGTGTGCCCCGGGCTCCTCACCACCTACTGTGCGCCAGGCCCTGTGTGCCCTGGGCTCTTCAATACCTACTGTGCGCCAGGCCCTGTGTGCTCTGGGCTCTTCAGCGCCTACTGTGCACCTGGCCTGTGTGCTCTGGGCTCTTCAGTCCCGGAAGACGGCTCTGGAGGAAGGTGTGTCTGATCTCATTCTACAGAGGAGGCACTTGAGGCTCAGAGAAGTCAAGTGACCTGTCAGAGGTGCCACAGCCGGAAGGGGCTGGAGCTGGGAGTCACACCCAGGCCCATCCAGGACTCTGAGGCCACACCTCTGCTGTTGATCTTCTGATTCTAGATATTTTCATGCAAATCATCAAAACCGCCCCAGACACTAGCCCTGGTTGTTCTCACAGGGAAGTGCCCCCTGAGGCTGACGAGGACGGTTGGGAAGGAAGGCCAGATGGAGAACGAAGTCCACAATCTGTTCCTCTTTCCTTTTTTCTGGCGGGGGTGGGGGTGGGGCACCGGAGAGAACCAAGCCACCTTCCTAGAGCCGGGGAAACTGAGGCACAGGTGTGGGTGGCCAGTTTTCTCAGCACAGTGGGACGGCATGGGGTGGGGGTCATTTGCATTTTGTCTTCATAGAGCTTCTTTCGTGGTTTGGCTCATTTGTGGACCCCGCTAGTCCCCTGTCCCCTTCCGGTGGGACTCTGACCCCCGTCGGGTAGCCCCTGGGCTGCTGCAACCTGCAGGTGGCCTTCCAGCCCTTCACCTGTCTGTTTCCAAGTGGGGGTTTCTCCCCATTTCAGAGCCGAGGACACTGAGGTTCAGGGAGGATGCTGGGTCAGAGCGGCCACTTCTGATTCAGAGCATGGTGACGCTGAAGTTTCAAGCACTGAAGCAGCTCGTGGGAGTTGGATTTAATTTATAAAAAAAATTTCTTAAATGTGTGTTTATTTTTGAGAGAGGGCAAGCAAGCAAGGCAGAGGATCAGAAGCAAGTTCTATCCTGACAGCAGGGGGCCCGATGTGGGGCTCAAACTCATGAACTGCTCACGACCTGAGCTGAAGTCAGGTGCTCAACCAACTGAGCCACCCAGGGGCCCGCCCCGTGGAGTTGGGGTTCAGTGACAATGGCAATGAAACACACAATGAAAATGGTAACAGCCACCACCGTGAACTCCGTTGATTCCTCCCCGGGCTCTCTGATTTTCCCACCTCACGAAGGCTGCCTTTGGACAGCTGACACCCCCCCCCGCCCCACCCCCACCCCCACCGTAAGCTGTGGCTGCCCTCTGCCCCGTGCCCAGGCCAGCTGTGAGTGCCCTGGGGCCCACCCTGGCCATCTCCCCAACTCCTCCCTACTTCCCCTTTGTCCTTCCTCTTTCCCATCATATTTTTAGAAATCTCTCTGCTCGCAGGCCCACTTCCAGGACAGCTGGCCCTGCTTCCGCTTTCCAGGGCAGGAGGGGGGCGCCATCCTGGGAGCCTGGGGGGCAGAGGCTCCTCAGAGTCCCCGTGGAGGGGGCACTGGGGCAGGAGCGGGTGTGTGGCTGAGCTGTTCCTCGCCCTAGCCCAGCCCCCGAGGCTCTGCGGGCGTCGTGTGGCTTCCTCCCCGCCCCCAGAGCCACGCTGCCTCTATTTTTAACCGCGCCCCAGCCTCCCTGCATCAGCGCAAAGGTGCTGTCTTTGGTCACGTAGAGGTTTTGGTGCCTGGACCTCTCTCACCTTCCCGGCAGGCCCTGGGGGAGGAGGCCTGACCTGCTTCTGGGCAGAACACACTGGAGTGGGGCGTGGAGGGGGGGGGAGGCTGCCCTGGGGGACCTTGGCCACCATCCTGTCCTACGGTACGGGTGGGGAAACCGAGCCCACAGAAGGGAAATGCCAACCATGACAGCTGGTAGGTTGGTGCAGAGCTGGGTGCTAAGGCCAGGGGGGAGGGGGACTGGCTCCAAATCCCCATTCATTCCCCACTTCCCAGCTCTGGCCGGGGAGGTGGTGCCCACGCACAGACGAGGGGTCTGCGCTCGGAGAGGGGAAATCAGTCACTCGGCTGTGGAGGAGTTTCAGTTAAGAGCCACTCTGGGTAACAGAGGGTGACCTTCCGTTCGTCCCTCTGACTCCTCCAGGAAGTTTTCCCAGATTTCCTCCTCCCATGTGGAAGAAGTCGCTTCCTCATCTACTCTGGGTCACTGTCCTGCAGGATCTGGCGATCTGTCTCCTGCTCCCCTGTGTCCTGGACCAGCAGCTGTCCCCAGCCCTGCCCAGCCCAGGACCTGCACGCTGGAGGACTGTTTATAGCATGAATGAATGAATGAGTGAATGAATGAACCAAGCCATGGAGATCTCTGATCTCCCAAGAGACCTCCTGCATTGACCCCACTCCCCCACCGCCCCCGGGGTCACCAGCTTAAAGCAAAGCAGCAGTCCACGTTCTGGCTTCCCGTCCCCCGCAGCCCGGTGCCCCACGGCTCTCTGTCCTCCCGGTTCTTGTCCCTGCTCTGTCACTTACTGGCCACCTGACTTCCAGCAAGTCAGTCTTCTCCTGCAGTCCACCTCTGTGAGCCTTGGTGTCCTCATTATAAGGACAGCCACCCCTGTTCTAAAGGACCTCAGTCTGTGAAGACCCAAAAGAACAAAGCAATAATGGTGTGAAGACAGGCTGCACGTGCGGGGATGACTTCCCTGTCCCCATCACCTGGTCCCTGCTGAGCAACCTTGAACCAGGTGCCGCTGCCCGCTGGGCACTCCCCCCGGCCGTCTCGTCTTCCCCTAAGACATATTCGTGGACCCCGTGCAGTCTGGGCACCACCTGCTATCAGAGCCCAAAAGCTGTTGAAGGGGACGAGTGATTCCCTAACTGGGTTCCCCGGAGCCCGAGGGGCCAGCGGAGGCCTGGTGGGCGGGGTCAGGCGACTCTGCGGTGGGTTTTGTCTGAAGAAAGGGTTCTGTTGCTAACGGGTGTGTGGTCCCCTGAACTTGGGGAACTGGACAGCTCCTGGAGGCCCTCGTCTTCTGGGTTTCCCGGCAGTGCTGGGCCATTTTTAAAAAAATTTTAATGTTTATTTGTTTCTAAGAGAGAGAGAGGAAGAGAGAGACAGAGTGTAAGCAGAGGAGGGGCGGAGAGAGAGGGAGACACAGAATCTGAAGCAGGCTCCAGGCACAGAGCCCGACGCAGGGCTCAAACCCTCGAACTGGGAGATCATGACTTGAGCTGAGGTCTGACGCTTAACTGACGGAGCCACCCAGGCGCCCCAGTGCCAGGACATTCTGACTGCAGGGCACAGAGACTTTGTCCCTCTTCCTCTCTGGGCCTTGCAGAAATGCACCAACAACCCTTTCTCTTCCCTCCCGACCATGCACACGCCTCTCCGCCTTCCCCCAGACACGCAGCCCTGCGCCCTGAGGAGGGGCTCAGTCATGGTTCTCTAAGAGACACTGGCACTCTGGGTGGGGTCCTCAGCATCCCCAAAGGCCGCCCTCACCC
The DNA here is from genome assembly GCA_004023785.1 of Mungos mungo. Lineage (NCBI taxonomy): Eukaryota > Metazoa > Chordata > Mammalia > Carnivora > Herpestidae > Mungos > Mungos mungo. The sequence continues at coordinate 6,892 of PISW01004409.1, read as the reverse complement.
CCAACTCTTAAAAGCCAAACAGGAGCTCTGGGGCCCCCGTGCCACCCCGACAACCACTGTCACCAACATCGTCATCTCTCTTGCACTGCTCATTTGTCTCCCCTTGAATACTCCTTTCCCAGGTCCCCTGGATCACTCCCTCCTTCCTTCAGGTCTCTGCCCAGACGGTGTCTCCTCCTGAGACCTTCTCGACCTCCCCTCCCATGTCCCTTATCCTACTTGGCTGTCCTTCGTCCTGCCTGTCACCTCCTCACATATGACACTGATATCTTGACATCTGTCTCCCCCTCTAGAGTGTGAGTTCAGGAGGGCAGGGCCAGGGCCTGTGTTCACGGCTCCCCCGGCTGCAGGAGCCCAGCCTGGCACCTCGCCTGAGCAGGTAAACACGTGTGGCAGCTTCTGCGCTTCCCACCTGTCTCACAACGATTTACAGATGGATGCCTTCCAAGCTCCTGTGAGGCAGCCACTACTGTCCCCGTTTTACAGAGGAGGAAACTGAGGCCCAGGGAGCTTGGCCCCGGGTGCTTACCTGGGTGGCACAGGTCCATCCTGAAGCCCGGGGGAAGGGCGGCCTGCGCTCCCGTCGCCCGCTGACCCAGCGGCTGCTCAAGCTGACCAGGCAGAGATGTGTCACTCAGGCTGCGCCAGGCCCCTTCCGGGTGGCCCCGCCCAGCCCCGCGTGGGGAGGAAGTTGTGTCTGCTGCGATCTGGTGTGCTGGCTCTCGAGGCGGCGGCACTTCCTAAAACTGGCAGAGTTTCGCATAGCGGGGACTCTTTGCATTTCTGGGTGTGGGCAAGGGACATTTAGAGACAAACGGGACAAACAGAGGCAAGGGTTGGGGGCTAAGAAAAGTGAGACAGTAGGAAGCACGAATGGGCATGTGCACGCATGCGCGCGCTAGCGCACATACACACACCCACACGTTAGGGCACATACACCCCCCCCCACGCGCGCGCACATATACACACACCTGCACATGCATACACACCCCCGCGCGCGCGCGCACACACACACACACACACACACACACACACACACACACACCTGCACGCGCTCACACGCAGAGGATGATGGATGCTGGAAGACCCAGTCTTCTCCAGCGGATAATGGGGGATAATGGGCCATTTACTTAGCGACATTACTTTGGACAGCTGGGCCCCCAAGAGTCTACCCTACAAGCTATCTTTCCTGACTCCCCTGTGGGAAAAGGAAAATGGATTCGGTGCTGGGAAAGGCTTTGCTTCCCCTCGATGACATGTCTGGCTTTTTCTTGTCTAGTGACCAATTGGCAATATGTTTAGTGTCTCTTTTCCCTCAGGCTGCTAGGAAACTCATAGTCAAATGTAGCTCTTTATGTTTGTTCTGTTGTCGCATATGGTTTTGGGGGCCAGACTCGGCCGTGGGACTCTCAGCTCTGCTACGCGGGACCTGTGTGGGCTTGGACAAGCCGCTTATGTGTAAGGAGCCTGGTTTGTTTACCTATAAAAGGGGAATGATCCCACTCCCCTCAGGTGATAGAAAAGATGATGGTGAGATGCTTGGGACATAGTGGGGACTCGATAAACACTCATTTCTTTCCCTTTTTGTTTTAAATTCTCTTTCTGGTTAAAATTCCCAGTTTCATTGCTTGTGCCTTTTCTGGCAGGTTGATCCAATTTCTTTGTGGAACAAAAATATCGTGTAAAGAAATTTCTCAGGGTGCCTGGGTGGCTCAGTCCGTTAAGCACCCGACTCTTGATTTAGGCTCAGGTCATGATCTCATGGTTTGTGAGTTCAAGCCCTGCATCAGACTCTGTGCGACAGTGCAGAGCCTGCTTGGGAGTCTCTCTCTGCCCCTCCTCTGCTTGCGTTCTCTCTTTCTCTCAAAATAAATAAATAAACTTTAAAAAATCTATACAAATAAATGCTTACTCGGTGTAACTTTGCAGTGCACATCAATTTATTCATTTGTTTCCTACCAGTCTGGAGGCTTCATGAGGACAAGGTCACCTCCATGTCTCTGTGTCTGATAAAAGCAATGAATGAATGAATGAATGAATGAATGAACGAACGAATGAATGAAAGGAACATAGGGGAGATAGTGTGGTGGAGGCCAAAGTTGGCTGCAATTTCCACCCTCCCCCGTGTGCACACCCCCTTGTGTGGCTACGCTGCCTCTCTCTCCTCCTATCCGGAGGTAGAGTCTGTTTCTCCTCCCCTTGACTCTGACTACCTGCCATGAGAAGCAGCCTCTGGCCTCGCTGGCTGGAGGGCAGGAGGCCATGTGGAGAAAGGCCCAGCTGTCCTGACTGCCACCTTGTTGCAGCTTCCTGAGTGAGCCTGGGCAACACTGGGAGCAGGATCCCTAAGTGGAGCCCGGCCCACATGGCTGTCCCATGGCACTGTGAGAAATGACAAATGTCTGCTTTGGGGGTGGTTTGTTACGCAGCACAAGCTCACTGATACAGGTGAAACCCAATGCCTTCATTTCATCGAAGCAAAAACTCAGGCTCATTTCTAGGATGCGCTTGACAAAGCTGGAACCTGAGTTAGTGGCCAGCTCAGGGCCAGAGGCCAGGCCCCACCACCCACCAGTCTCATGCTGTCACACTCTTGGAACCAACAGCCCCCCCGCCCTTGGCTTTTGCACAACCCAAGACGATTCTCTAGGAAACTTGGTGAAGAGAGCTGTGTAGTCAACTAGATTTTTTTTTTCTCTACAAATCTGGGTCTGAGGCACAAAGGAGTATTTCCTGGGTCACCTCAAAAACAGAAATGGGAGGAAGGTGTCATTCTTTGTGCAGAAAAAATGAACACAGCAGGTCCGAGACTGCCATCCTTTACAAAGCATGTGTTTCCATATGAATTTGAGGATAGCTTGTTCTCGCTTTGAGAGAACGCTGGTGCAATTTTGATGGCGATTGTGTTGAATGTGCAGATTGCTTTGGGTAGTAATGACATTTTCACTATGTTTATTCTTCCGATCCATGAGCATGGAGTGTTTTTCCATTTCTTGGTGTCTTCTTCAATCTCTTCCATAAGTTTTCTATAGTTTTAATCATATAGGTCTTTTACATCCTACACTGTTGGTGGGAATGTAAACTGGTGCAGCCGCTCTGGGAAACAGTGTGGAGTTTCCTCAAAAAACTATCCGTAGAACTCCCCTATGACCCAGCAATAGCACTGCTAGGGGTTTACCCAAGGGATACAGAAGTGCTGATGCACAGGGGCACATGTACCCCAATGTTCATAGCAGCACTTTCTACAATAGCCAAATCATGGAAAGAGCCTGGATGTCCATCACTTGATGAGTGGATCAAGAAGATGTGGTTTATATACACAATGGAGTACTACATGGCAATGAGGAAGGATGAAATCTGGTCATTTGTAGCAAAGTGGATGGACCTAGAGGGAGTCATGCTAAGCGAAATAAGTCAGGCAGAGACGGACAGATACCAGATGTTTGCACTCATAGGTCTAACAGGAGAACAGGAGAAACCTAATGGAGGACCAGGGGGAGGGGAAGGGGGAAAGAGAGTTGGGGAGAGAGAGGGACACAGAACCTGAGAGACTATTGAATACTGAAAATGAACCGAGGGTTGAAGGGGAAGGGGGAGGGGGAAAGGAGGTGGTGGTAACGGAGGAGGGAACTTGTGGGGAAGAGCACTGGGTGTTGTATGGAAACCAATTTGACAATAAACTATTAAAAAAAATAAAGCCCTTAATTCTTAAAAAAAACAAAAAACAAACAAACAAAAAACCAAATCATGTGTGCCAGCTTGGCCTTCAGGTAGGCTTCTGGGAACTTGGGTGTCTGGTGGGTTCCTGCTATTTCCTGATAAGAGTGGCTCACTGGGCTTAAACTGTGCGAACAACGTGGGTTATGCTGAATGCTGCTTTCCTTCTGAGAGTCTAGAAGTTTAGTCTATGCTGGGCAGAGGGTGCCTACATGACCAGTCCTGGGCAGAGTGTCTCCTGAGCCTCCCTAGGTGACAGCAACTCACATGCATTTGTACAATTTGCTGTTTGAGGACTTAGTGCCACCTCTTCCCTGGGAGAGGACACTTGATGCTCATGACACGTTTCGTCCGGATCTCACCCTAGGTGCTTTTGCTGGTTTTGCTTGGTATTCTTTTGCTGTAATAGATTATGGCTGTAGGTAAGACTATGTGCTGAGTTTTGTGAAGCCTCCAGGTGAATCACTGAACCTGAGGGTGGTCTTAGGGGTCCCTGAAACGTCCTAATGTTTCAGCCTTGCCCGATGGACGTACCTTGCCCAGGACCACCGATAGGCATCTAGGAATTCTGTTTTGTCTGAAGTGCTGGTTGAATGGTTGAGTTATTACTACTATTTCAGTCTCTAAAGATTCAACTCAGATACCACTTTCTCTGTGAAGCCTTCTGTGATTACTCCTTCCTTCCCTCTGTCCTTACAGCCCTGGTCATGTCTAATCACATATATGCAGGGTAGCCTGGGAGGGAGGGACCCTCTCGTTGTGGGCGGCCACGAGTTTGGTAGAATCAATAGTAGATGAATCATAGAGATCTAGATTCAAATCTCAACTCAGCACTTGCTAGTTGTGTGAATTTCTCCTAAACTTTGCTTTTTTTTGTCTGCAAAATGGGGATAAATAAAATTAGGTTTGTTTATATGAAACATAAAACCCAAATAACAATGGTTTCAAGATATTAGAGGTATATTTATCCCTTATGAAAAAGATGCCTGAGGTAGGTAATATAGGACTGTTCTCATAGAAGCCTGGTAATCAGGGATCCAGGCTCCTCCTAACTTTTTGCTTCTATCCCAAAGGTCTCCTCATGGCCCAAAGTGGCTGCCTGATCTCCAGCCACCATGCCTGAATTTCAAGTAGAAAGAACACGGATGGGAAAGGCTTCCCTTAAAGGGCTTTTCTTGAAGCTCTTTCTGGCCTGAGGTCAACCCTTTCCCCCCAAACAGGGCTCTGCTTCCTACATGTGAACTAGGTGACTGTTCATAGTTGGTCCATCGTTGGTTATGGGCAACACCCAGCAGTCCCCAAACATGGGGTTTGGGAAGTCCTCAGACAGCCAGCACTACCATTACGGAGTGCTTACCTGATGGCAGGCACTGTGCTAAGTGCTTCTATATCCTCCCATTTAAGCCTTTCCACAACCCTACAAAGCGTATTACTATCCGTATTTCATAGGGATGAAAACTGAGTTAAGTTACTTGCTCAAGGTCACACAGCCAGGAAGAGGCAAGCTCAGGTTTAAGCTCTGTACTGTCTGACTTCAGTCCCATTCCGAACTAATGCAAGCGTCACTTCAAACATTGAGAAAGAAGTTTAGTGGCCTTCCCGCCCCTCAAGAGAGAGATAGGAAAGGTCCAGGCCTTGAATCCAACTGGAGTAAAACCATGTAGGTGATGCTTTCTGTTGCCCCAAAGCTCAGAATTCCCCCATCTGACAGAGCTGGATTGAAGGCGAGGGAGCTGGAAGGAGCTTAGAGATGGTCTAATTCAATGACCTCATTAACATGTAGGATAACTGAGACCTGGAGATAGAGGGGGCTTAAAGAATGAGTAAGGGGCAGAACTTGCCCTGGAACCCATTTGGGCTGCTAAGTTAGAGTAATCCATCCATATGTCCGTCCATTCACCGATCTAACCATCCATTCACCTGTCCACCTGTCCATTCGTCCATCTGCCCGTCCATCCGTCCGTCCGTCCATCCACACGTCTATCCATCTATCCGTCCATCCATCCGTCCATGCACCCATCCATCCATCCATTCGTCTGTCCAACCAACCATCCATCCATCCATCCATCCATCCATCCATCTTACCATTTGTCCATCCATCCATCCATCCATCTTACCATTTGTCCATCCGTCCATCCATCCATCCATCCTTCCATCTATCCATCCATCTATTCAGTAGATGTTTATTGATGGCCTACAATGTGCCTTGCACTCTTCTTGGCATTGGCACAAGGCAGACAAAAATCCTGGCCCATGTGGGGCATGTGGTTGAGTCCACCGGGCCACGTGGGACATGGCGGGTGGTGGGCAGGGTGTGTGTCTGGGAGTAATCATCTCTGAGGTCCCTCCCTTTCAAAATTTTCTCTGATTTCTTATTTTTTTTTCATGACTTGGAACTGGTGGCAGGCTGTGCCTGGCAGATGGGCCACCCCTGAATCTTGGGACTGCTGAGGCTCCGGCCTCTGAGATCCCAGCTGCAAGCGAGCCTTCCAAATGTGCCCGCTATCCTCAGGCCTGTTGTTTCTTGTCCAGGTTTGGCCACAAGACTTTCTGGGAGCCTGAGGCACAGAGGGCCAGGAGGACACTGGGTGTGGGGGATGGTCTGTGACTTGGTAAGCCCAAGGCAAAGATGGAGGTCGAGGGCAACAGAGCACACTGATGTTCAAGTTCATGTCTATAAATTTCCCCTAATGAGATCGTTGCACACATGTGGAAAAGGATGAGCACACAAAGGATCTTTCCCATATCGTTGGTGGCAGGGGGATTTGGGAAGAGTCAAATGCTCACCAGGGACTGAATGGTTAATAAATTATGCTGAGCACATATGATGGGCCAGTGTGAGTCATTAAAGAAAATAATGAGGATGTAGAATTCAAGCATCTTTTGGTTTTACGTAAATATAACTCAGTGTAGCCTAAGCTGGAATTTACTGGCTCAGTTCCTGGAGACTCAGAGATGTGGTTGGCCTTGGGGATGTGGGGACTCAAAATCTCCCTCTCCCGCTCCCTCTCTTTCTCTCTCTTTTTCTCATTTTCTCAGTCTGTCTGAGCTATTTCTTTTTCTGACTTAGATGGCTTTTCTCCATAGGGCAGCCAGCCTGGCCACACAGACAGGGACAGGCTCATATCAGATCACTCTTGAGTTTGGAAAGACAGCCTACCAAAAAAAAAAAAAA